>JAKRSK010000025.1:295000-369753 GCA_029891615.1 Natrix natrix natrix
ATCATAATTGCAAGAGCTGATTGCTGAGTTGTTTTGAAAGCTTTATGGAAGTTTTTAATGTTCCGCTCCTGATCCCGAGGAGGAGCCAAGATGGCTTCTTCCTTCTTCTTCTTCGCAGTTTTAAATGAAGTCTGCCTTTTGAAACTATCTTTGAAGAAAGTCTGGCTTTATATTATCCCCCCTGAAGGACTCTTGGAGCCTCTCCTGTTACGTGGTATTTCTGGATTTGGACTATTTGATTTCTTTTTCTTTTTTTTGAGTGACTTCTTGGCTTGGAACTGGGACAGAGGGTTAATTTTCACTTTTGGATTTGCCTGTCTTCTTGGACTTGCTTGGCTGCGCGCTTCACAGATGCCATTTCTTTTGCAAAAGATCTTTACTCTTTCTGAACTTAGACAATGGGGCCCAGAAAACCACCTACAGGCAAAGCAGCCTCGGCACTGACTTCTACTGCATCCAGTCCAACGATTCATCAGACAAAAATGTCATCATTTTCACAAGAAAAGACTGGAGAGAATTCAAAAGATTTATCTGTTACTCAAATGTTTCAAGCTATTATGCAGGGACAAAATGAGTTGAAAAAGGAGGTAGCAGATTTTAGAGATGAGCTTAAAAGTGTGCAGCAACAAATAACAGAAAATAAACAGAGAATTGGTGTGCTGGAGGAGGGCATGGCTAGGCTGGGGGAGGAGGTTAAGGCAGTCCAGAAGGGGAATATAGAATTGGAAAACTTTATGGCAAAGAGAACTTGAAAAAATATCCTTCTTTTTCAGATTCCAGAACCTACCGGAGACAGAAGATGAAGATTTTAAGGATATTATGAGTATAATTTTAGCAGAATATATTAAAAGAGATAAAGAGCAGATGTGGTGAGATATGGATCTGGTTTATAGGATTAATTCAGCATATGCCAGAACACATAATGTTCCAAGGGAAGTACATGTTAAATTTCTTAGGAAGACCTTGAGGGATGAGATTCTAGGGGCTCAGAGGGGGGACCACTAAAATATAAAGATAAAGAAATTGCCATTCTTAAGCAAATTCTGAAAAAAATAAGAGATAAGAGGAGGAAGTATTCCTCCTTATCAAAGAAATTATATAATAAGGGAATTTGGTTTAGATGGTTATTGCCAGAAGGAATGCTGATCTTCTGGGAGGGAAACAGAATTAGAATTAACACAGTCATGGAGGCAGAGGCCTTCATTAAAAAACATAGTGCCCTCCTAGAGGACAGTAATATAAGAAGTAGTGAAAAAGGTGACAACACACAAGACATGAAGGAGGGAGGGGCTGAGGCTCCGCCTGGGGACAGGGGGAATAATGGAAAGACTCAGGTCACAAAAATAAATATATCTGGAATATCATTCTAATTGTTGATATATTAGAAAATGGCAAAAGAGATGATTGAACACAGGGTTGATACAATGTATAATAAGATGCTGTTTCTGCTTATCTTTTATCTTTTTTTTCTGTAAAAAGTTGTGAGAATTGTGAGGAGGATTCCTACCTCCAGCACGATGGAGCTGCCAAAAATTTTTTATATATATCCACCTACCCTTTTCCCCAAAATTTAAAAAAAAACTAATAAAATCCTTTTAAAACAACAAAATAATTGGAGTATGACAATATATGCATTGTAGAAGACTTTAATGCAATTTAATGCAGAACTGGACTATAAAATGAGAAAAATAGACAAAAAACTAGGAAAATGCTTCCAAAAGCTTTCAAAATGGTGGAAGAATAAGGCATCCAAGATGCCTGGCGAGGAACTCACCCTGAGAAAAACCAATATACATTTTACTCAAATAGACATATGTCTTGGTCCAGAATTGATATGATGTGAACATCAGCAGAGTTAATATCTAATATACAGGAAATACGCATTGAACAAGTATCTGGGCAGATCACAAGGTGATAAAAGTTATATAGAGGGACAAAAAAAGAGGTTAAGGTGGACAATGAATCAATCAATATTAAGAGAAAAGGAATTTACTCAATTTATGGAAAGAAAACTGGACTTTTTCTTTAAAGAGAATAGAAAAGAAGAAACTTCATTACAGAATGTGTGGGATACAGCAAACGCATACATCAGAGGATTAACTATAACGTATGTGGGAAAGAGAAACAAAAAGAAGATACAAGTTCAAAAGGAATTAGAAGATGAATATGGGAGGTTAGAAACAGAATTACAAAAAGATCCAGAAAAAAAGAACATAAAAAGACAAATGGACTTTTAAAATGTATGTAACTTAATAGATAAAGAAGTAGCACAAAAAAATTAAAGATCTAAACAAAAAAATTGAAAATGCAAACAAGCCAGGAAGATGTTTGGCATATAGATTGAATAAGGAGAAAAAAAAGAAATTGATTTATCAATTAATAGATTATGAAGGGATTTCTTGCTATCGAAATGACAACAAAAAGAAAATAATTCAGGATTACTATGAAAAACTATATGATCAAGAGGCAATTCCAGAAGAAAAAATAAAACAATATTTAGAAAAAGCAGAACTACCTACAGTACCAGAAACAGTTAAAGCAGCATTAGAAGAAAGAATAACAACGATGGAACTAATGGAAGCAATTAAAAGGCAAAAGATGGCAAAACACCTGTCCTGGACTGGCTACCAGCAGAGCTATTTAAAACCTTACAAAATACTATAACTAACTCAATGCTGAAAGTATTTAATGAATTACTGTTATAAGCAAAAGTACCGAATTCTTGGATGGAATCATACATTACTCTCATACTGAAAGAAGACTCATACTTGCAATGGATAAAAAAAACTATAGACCGACATCTTTATTGAATGTGGACTAAAAATATTTGCTTCAATAATTGCAGAAAGACTAAAGAAATTCTTAAACCAACTTATACACACAGATCAAAATGGCTTTCTACCTAAGAGACAAATAAAAGATAATAAGATAATAATCTTGAACACACTGGAATACTATGAAGTGCATCCAGAGAAACAAATGGCATTGATCTTCCTGGATGCACAGAAGGCTTTTGTCAATGTGAACTGGCAATTTATGTTGACACAACTAAAAGTGATTGACTTTGGGGAGAGATTTATAAAGATGATTAAGGTGATATACTATAAACAAACTGCAAAGGTATTTATTTATTTATTTATTTATTTATTTCTTAGCGCTTATAGACCGCCCCCTCTCCCAAAAGGGACTTGGGGCAATGTACAGTCCATATCAAAGACATCATAAATAACTATAAAATTTAAACAATTAAAATTATTAAGTGGATAGATACATAAATAAGAGGAGGATAAAAATAGACAGAACTGTAATTGCTAAGTAAATAATTTAAAATATACAGAATTTAAAACCCCAGTGTCCTATAAAATTAAGTCCCCTAGAAAACCAGTAGGAAATATATATGCCAGGAGGTAGACGTTAAAAATTATGCCAGGCCAGCCAGTCGGAACTGGTGTGTCTTCAGTTTCTGTCGGAAGGAGCGGAAGTCAGTGGTGGTTCTAATGTCGGGGGGGAGGTCATTCCAGAGGGTTGGGCCCATCACAGAGAAGGCCCTACTCCTTGGTGTCGCCCGTTGGCATTGCCTAGTGGACGGCACCAGGAGAAGCCCCTCCCTGTGAGAGCGTAATGGTAAATGATGGTGATGGTAAATTGAGATATGACTGAAAAAGTTAATGCCCCTGTCACCATTACTATGTGCATTGACACTGGAAGTATTAAATAGAAAGATTAGACAGGATAAGGAGATAAAAGGTATGGAAATAAAAAAGAAAGAATATAAATTGCAGGCATTTGGAGATGATTTGGTTTTCATTTTAGAAGAGCCACAAGAAACAGGGCCAAAATTAATAAAAAGAGTAGAAGAGTATGATGAAATGGCAGGACTAAAAATAACTAAGGAAAAAACCAAAATTTTAGTGAAAAATATTACAGAGAAACAGGAAAAAGAGATAATGAAGAGATTACTCATGAATATGATTACCATATTCAGATTACTAACCAAGTTGTACTTAGGGATTCAATTAACAGCAAGATATGTAATGATTAAGGAAGGTAAGTATTATCAGCTAATACAACAAATTAAAATAGATTTGGAAAAGTGGAAAAACTTACAATTATCATTAATAGAAAGAATAGTTACAATTATGATGAATATATTACTGAGATTATTGTATCTGTTTCAAACAATTCTGATAAAATTGAGGATTCAGAATTATACTACCAGGCCACAGTGTTAACAGGGATGAAAGAATGGATTGTACTGAGAAATACAAGATTATTGACATTGGAGGGACATGATCTGCAATTGGGTTGGCATGCCTTCTTATGATATGAGAAAAATAAGATACACGGTTACTTTCAAAAGCACTATATAAGAAATGCTTTATTATCAGTCTGGGAGAAAACCAGAGAACAGCATTACTTGAAGATACCAGTTTGGCTTTCAACAATGGAAGCACTTATTCATCCAAATATTATTAATATGGGAAATATTGCTAGATACAAAGACATTTTGAATGAGAAAGGTGAGTTCAAAACTAAACAAGAATTGAACATGCAAGGAATTGATATGGTTTGGTATATGGCACGGGACCTAGTTATTTGCGGGATCGTATCCTGCCCCATACATCCCTGCGACCAATTCGCTCTCACAGAGAGGGACTCCTCCAGGTGCCGTCCACTAAGCAATGCCAGAGGGCGGCGCCAAGGGGAAGGGCCTTCTCTGTGATGGGCCCAGCCCTCTGGAATGACCTCCCCCCTGACATTAGGACAACTACCGATCTCCGCTCCTTCCGCACGAAACTCAAGACCCACCTGTTCCAACTAGCTGGCCTGGCTTGAATTACAACTACATTTTCTAATCCCCCCGGACAATTTTAAATTTAAACTAACTGATTTTTTGGGTATTTTAATGGTTTTAAATTTTATTGTGTTGTTTTTAACTTATGACTATTTATTTATGAATTGTACAATGTTTTGATTACCTCCTCCTTGTCATTTATTTGTATATTGAGTTGTACGCCGCCCCGAGTCCCTTTGTGGAGAGGGTGCGGCCCAGTGGTGGGTTCCTGCTGGATCGCACCGGATCGCGCGCGCTCCCTTTCAGCGCTCCACCTGGCTCGCGCGCTCCCTTTCAGCGCTCCACCTGGCTCGCGTGCTCCCTTTCAGCGCTACACCTGGCTCGCGTGCTCCCTTCCGGCGCTAAAGCCGGAAGTACAGTCTTGCCCCGCCCCTGGCGAAGCAACGACGCCTGCCTGCGCTCCACCAGCTCGGCTGGGAACGGAGATGTTTCCTCAGCGGAGCGGAGCGCCCCGCTCCGCTGAGGAAACATCTCCGTTCCCAGCCGAGCTGGTGGAGCGCAGGCAGGCGTCGTTGCTTCGCCAGGGCCGGGCAAAACTGTACTTCCGGCTTTAGCGCCGGAAGGGAGCGCGCGAGCCAGGTGTAGCGCTGAAAGGGAGCGCGCGAGCCAGGTGGAGCGCTGAAAGGGAGCGCGCGAGCCAGGTGGAGCGCTGGAAGGGAGCGCGCGAGCCAGGTGGAGCGCTGGAAGGGAGCGCGCGCGATCCGGTGCGATCCGGCAGGAACCCACCACTGGTGCGGCCTATAAATTGAATTAATAAATAAATAAAATAAATAAATAAATAAATACACAACTGCAAATACAATTTAGATATGAAAAAGATGCTAAATTATATGGTTTATATATGGAATTGACAAAATTTGATAAGATATTAAGATATAAGAGGGTGATTAAAAAAACTGTATAGCTATATATTGAGTATCAAATTAGAAGAACAAATGAAGGAGACAATGATAGCATGGGCAAAAATTTTTGGTTATACGATAGAATTAGGAAAATGGTAGTGACTTCTGGCAGTGATGTCATCATGCAGGGGTTGAGGAACGGCAGCTCCCGTAACCCAAAACCCAAACTTCTCCATCTGGGCTCAATTCTGAGCACTGCAGAATCCAAAGGGATTGGCAGATTCAGGGGGAAACTCTGAATAACCTGGAGTGGTAAGGCAAACCCCCAGTGGATAGGAGAAACCCACTAAACTGATGGAGATCTGCCCATCACTTGGACAGGACTGGAGGGATGGCAGCCACATCAGAAGCAAATAGTAGTGAAAGCAGTCGAAATCAAGTCTGTAATGATCTATAACCCAAGAAAGGAAAACGACATGAAATTGGTGGAGTGGGTGAGCTGGAAAGAAAAAGACTCCATGGTGAATACTGTTTTACAATCTGGATTGGCAGTGAAAAGTGGTGAGAGCAGATGTGGGGAGCGGGAAATGGCAGTGTTAATATTCAGAAGACGAGTGATCGCAGCGGGAAACCCATCAACAGAGTGAAGAGAAAGTAGAAAGAGCTGACGTTTGCAACAGGATTGGGATATATTGGCGGTTGATAAGACCTGGCGCCACACAGAGAATCGTGCAGGAATTGGGCTGATTGTTTCTTTTTTTCCTTTTTCTCTAAGAAGAGGTGAACATTGGACAGTGTTATAATCGTAAATAATAAACACAGGTAATGAAGAGCCCCCTTTTTAGAGGTTACAATTATAAATATCTGTTCGTTTTTTGGGGAGGCGGAACTGGCCAGGGGACAGTAGAAAAAGTGTTTTTGGAGCAATTGGAAAAGTCTTTTCTCTTTTCTTTTGTTGTATTCTCTTTTGCGGGTGATGCTGTGAATGACTGAGTGGACAGTGATACTGAGACAAAGGCAACACCCAGTACACTATAAATTTGAGCTGCAAAAGCTGTTGCAAGACCAAGTGACATTGACATAAGGGGGGAAAAACCTCTGGAGGGAACAGAAGAAAACCAGAAGATAATCACAACAAATAAAGACATAATGGAATATTAATATTCATTAATAGGGGATTATTATTATTATTATTATTATTATTATTATTATTATTATTATTATTATTATTATTATTATTATTATTATTATTATTATTATTATTATTGCATCAACAGAATTGTATCACAGTGGCCAGTTGTTTCGCCAGATTTGGCATTAATTACTAGGACGTCGTAACGTATTTTCGTAATATGTGTGCGGATCCAAGCAGTGCAGCCTTTTGCATTTGACTGATGGTGATTTTGTCAATTTTTAACTGTTTTAAATGTAATTCCAGTGCTTTTGGAATAGCACCCAGTGTGCCGATTACCACTGGAATTACCACTGCTGGTTTGTGCCATAATCGTTGAATTTCGATTTTTAAGTCCTGGTATTTTGCTATTTTTTCATATTCCTTCTCGGCGACCCTGCTATCACCTGGTATTGCAATGTCTATGATTGTAACCTTATTTTTCTCAACCAGTGTGATGTCTGGTGTATTATGCGCCAGTATTTTATCCATTTGTATGCAAAAATCCCACAAGATCTTGACCATCTGACCCTCGATGATTTTTTCAGGCTTATGTTCCCACCAGTTTGTTGCTGTTTTAATATTATAATTTTTGCACAAATTCCAGTGGATCATTTGTGCCACTGAATTGTGCCGCAATTTATAGTCAGTCTGTGTGATTTTTTTACAGCAGCTGAGTATGTGGTCAACAGTTTCATCAGCCTCTTTGCAAAGTCTACATTTGGCATCATCAGAGGATTTTTAGATTTTGGCCTTAATGGCATTTGTGTGGATAGCTTGTTCTTGCGCAGCCAGGATTAGTGACTCTGTTTCTTTCTTTAATGTACCTGTTAACCATAACCAAGTTTTTTCACTGTTCACTTTATCTTTTATTTTTTCCAGAAATTGACCATGCAATGCTTTGTTCTGCCAACTCTCCATTCTTGATTTTATCACATCTTTTCTGCATTCTAGTTTCATCTGTTGGGCCTTCAGTAGATTTTTGTTATTTACTTCGATTAATAGATGTTCTTGAATTTCTTTTAAATAATCAGCCAGTGCATGTTTTTCTTCTTCAACTATTTGCTTCACTTGTAATAATCCTCTGCCACCTGATTTTCGGGGTAGGTATAGTCTATCAATATCACCACGTGGATGTAAACTGTAGTGCATTGTCATTAGTTTCCTGGTTTTTCGGTCCAAAATGTCCAAATCAACTTGTGTCCAGTTAACTATACCAGCTGTGTAGCTTATAACTGGTATTGCCCAGGTGTTTATGGCCTTGTTGTATTTCCACCATTCAATTTAGATTTCAAAATTTTCCTAACTCTGTTGGTGTACTCTCCCCTGACAATAGTTTTTACTTCTCCATGCTTGATGTTATCCAACTGCAGAATGCCTAAGTATTTGTAGGCTTCATTTTCGTTGCATTTAATTAGTTGGCCATTGGGCATTTCAATTCCCTCACACGCAGTGATTTTGCCCCTTTTTATGGATACAGTGGCACATTTTTCCATGCCAAACTGCATTGAAATATCGGTGCTGAATACTCGGACTGTGTTTGTCAATGATTGGATTTCTATTTCTGATTTTCCATAGAGTTTCAAATCATCCATATATAATAAATGCGAAATTTTTTCGGCTTCTTTGGCTGTTTGGTAGCCTAATTTCATTTTTTTTAAGATTACTGATAGTGGGATCATCGCGATGATGAAGAGAAGAGGTGAATTTTCACCCTGGAAAATTCCTCGCTTGATATTAACCATTCCGTAGTTCTCATTCCCTACTGCCAACTCAGTTCTCCATTGTTTCATCACCTTTTCAGTAAAGGATGTAATATTTTTGCTAATGCCAGTTGTTTCTAAGCATTTTATGATCCAACTATGTGGCAATGAGTCAAATACCTTTTTGTAATCAATCCAGACCATATTCAAGTTCGTTTTTCTGTTCTTACAATTTTCTTTTTTTTAAAAAAGTTTTTATTGTTTTAATTAGACAGAAAACACACACACAAAACACTCTTCAATACATCTTCCAGCAAGCATGTCAATTGGTTACAATTAAATTCCGTGCATTACTGCAATCATTCTTTATATTTCATTCAAATTGAATTGTACATTTTAAATCAAAAATCTTTATACCGTCAATATACCAACATTCTCCTTTAACTGCATTTGTTTGAAAGTACTTTTATCCAGAATCATTCCTATTTATATTATCCAATGAATAAACATTTTAACACCAACAACAATCTGTAAGAGCTACCACATTCTGCTTATTTATCGCCTAGGATTCTTATTTCTTTCCTCCATCCACCTATACCATTTATCCCATATCTGATAGAATTCTCATTCTTCTTTTCCCTGGATTTCTTTAGTTAGTTTGTCCATTTCAGCACAGTCCATCACCTTTCTTATTATTTCATCTTCACTTGGAGTTAGCTTGTTTTTCCATTTCTGGGCATAGGCAATCCTTGCCGCCGTTATTATATGCAATATTAAATACTGGGTTTCTTTTTTGTATTTTGTAGGCAGTAATCCTAATAGGAAGATTTCTGGTTTCCATTCTATTTTAACTTTCGTTATTGCCTCCAGCCAGTTTTTGATCTTTTTCCAAAACTTTTTAGCCTCCTCACAGGTCCATCATAAGTGGTAATACATTCCGTGTATCGATTCGCATTTCCAACATTTTGGGGATATATTTGACAATATTTTAGCTAACCTTGTTGGTGCCAGGTGCCATCTATAAAACATTTTATACTGGTCTTCCTTATATGCGACTGAGAGTGTCATTTTTAAGTTTGTTCCCCAAATTTTTTCCCATTTGTCTAATTCAATATTGTGTCCAAAGTTCTGTGCCCATTTTATCATTTGTTCTTTCACGATTTCCTCTTCCATTTTATATTTCAGGAGAAATTTATGTATTCTCCCTATCATTTTTCTATCTGGGCTTTGAATGATTTTATCCAATTCGTGTGATTCTGTTTCAATGTCATATAATTTGGTATCATTATTGTATTTAGTTTTGATTTGCAGGTAGGTTAACCAGTCCACTTTCATGTTCTGTTTTGCCAATTCTTCAATTGTTTTTAAGTTTCCCTGTCTATCAGTTAAGTCTCTATATCTTAGTATTTTGTTCCAATCTATAAAATTAGATCTATTTCAAGCTATTTAGCTCTCATCAGCTAGCCATACCCTTACTGGGAGTTGAACCAGGGCTGTATTGCATATTAGGCCGATGTAATTGCCACTAAGCCACAGGCTCTCTTCCTTATCAGCTAGGCCAGGGAAATAGGTATGTATTTGTGGTATGCCCAAATATGGGAGGGAGCTCACTACTCCCTGATGAGAGCTAAATAGCTTGAAATAGATCTATACTAGTCTCCCTTTATTTATTTATTTATTAGCACAAATACAACACAAATATAAAAAGGCAACATTAAAAATAAAAATATGATTTTCTGCCTGGATGGTCCTCTGTAATGAGCCGAAGGACAGAAAGGGGGAGCAGTGAGCTCCCTCCCATATTTGGGCATACCAGGTGTTGTGGCCCAGCCGGTGCCGGTGCCGCTGCCACCAGACTCCGACAGCGAGGTGTCCTCTGAGTCGGCTCAAGAGGAGGTGGGGGACCCTGGACAGGGTTCCGACGCTGAGCAGGGCGCAGAGAGGCTGGTTGGCCACCAGGGGGCACCTGAGGCATGGAGCAGTGGTGAAAGCCAAAGGAAGGGGGCTCCTGATGTCATGCCTTGGAGCAGTGGAGAGGAGTCACAGGACAGTGAGTCAGACAGCAGTGAGCTATTAGATGCTCGTTACCGACGTGCTACCCGGCGTAAGGAGCAATTGAGCAATTACCGGAGATAATGGCTCTCAGCTGCTGATCATTAGACTCCTCTCCAGACTATAAAGGGACTGCTTGTGGACACACCCTTTGCAGGAATCAACTGATCATTGGAGTTGGAGAAGCTCAGATCTGTGTCGTACTTTGGCAGGCTGGATTGCTGCTAAAGGTTTTACCTGGATTACTGTCAATCTGTTCCCTGGACCTTGGCTGCTAAGGTGATTATCTGGAGCTTGGTAGCTGGATTGCTGCCAAGGGGTGTCGCTGTAGCTGGATTGCTGCCCAGAGTGCTATCTTGACCTTGGCAGTCTGGATTGCTGCCAAGGTGGAACCTGTATGTCAATGAACATCTTTGAAGAGACTTTGTGTCGGAGTGTCTTGGTATACAAGAGGAGGGGGTCAGAACAGATTGATTCCTGCCCCAAACAAAACTCCATTAAGTTGCAATGGAGCAACTACAAGCTGAGATGGCCCAGTTGGCTCAACTGATTGCTTTGCTGGCTGGTCAGGTCTCTCAGCTCCAGGGGCTTGCAAACCCCCTCCAGCCAAGGAGGAAATGTCCAGTGGCTACACCAGACAAGTTTGATGGCAAACAAGCAATGTTTGCAGCGTTCCTGGGCCAATGCCAGCTGTTTATCAGCTTGAGAGCGGAGGACTTTCCCACTGACCGGACGAAGGTGGGATTTATCATCAGCTTGCTCTCAGGCACAGCAGCGAGGTGGGCCACTCCATTGCTCTCCCAACCGAGCCCCCTGCTGGACGATTTTCAGGGTTTTTGTAACCATCTCCGGCTGATGTTTGAAGATCCCATTAAGGGGGAAACAGCCACCAGACTCCTGAAAGAGTTGCACCAGGGGCGTGGTTCTTTGCAGGATTATGTCAGCGAATTCCGGCTGCTTAGTCAGGACTCTGCTTGGAATGAGCCAGCCCTTATGGACACTTTCCAGGACGGCCTATCAGATGGCCTGCAGGACGAGCTTGTGAGGGTGGACAGGCCTCCAACGTTCGACGCGTTGGTTCATTTGTGCCTCCGGATAGACGCCCGGCTGCAGAGGCGGAGGCCTCGCCGCGTGTCCCAGGAGACCAGTAAGGTGCCGGTCCCTCACGAGACTGCAGTTGCACGGGAGGAGCCCATGGAGTTGGGTGCCGCCAAACCCCGCTTGTTGCGCACGGAGATGGACAGACGGCGTGCAGGGGGGTTGTGTTTCTACTGTGGGGATTTTGGACACTTGGCTTTGGTTTGCCCCAAAAAGGGTAGGGGGGCTGTGCGGACTGCGGCCTCCCCTCAGCAACGTGTCGGGAAACGGGCGGGGCCCAATCTGAGGGAGACTTCGGGTCGGGCACAGGCCGGAACAGAGGCGGAGGGGCCTCCACGACATCTGATTCTTGCAGCGCACATTCTCTTGTCGGGTAGTCCGCAGGGAATTCCAGCCCATGCCTTGGTCGATTCCGGGGCTACCACGAATTTTATGGATGCAGCGTTTGTCACGAAATATCACGTCCCTCTGTGCCCGGTAGACCCTCCGATGCGAGTGGAGACCATTGACGGCCGGGTGCTTCTGTCTGGACCCATCAAGAACGCCACGCAGCCTTTGTGCCTGATCCTCGGGGAGCATGAGGAGGCCATTCAATTTTACGTGGCTTCGGGTCTGCATTTCCCCGTGGTGTTGGGCTTGGCTTGGCTGCGGGCGCACGATCCCCAGATCTACTGGTCGCAGAACCGCATTTCGTTCCCGTCCTTGCAATGCGTGGACCATACCCGTCATGTTTGCGCGGCTCAGGTGCCCAGTTCGGCCGAGGTGACAGTGCCGCCGGATTTAGCGGAGTTCGCGGACGTGTTTAGCGAGCAGGAGGCGGATCAACTGCCACCGCACCGGCCTTACGACTGTCCCATTGACCTGGTACCTGATGCGAAACTCCCGACGGGCCGCCTATACTCCATGTCTGAACCGGAGTTGGCCGCATTGCGGGACTTCCTTGACAAGAACCTGGCCCGGGGTTTTATCCGGCCTTCGTCTTCGCCCTTGTCTGCCCCGGTTTTGTTCGTCAAAAAGAAGACCGGGGATCTAAGACTTTGTTGCGATTACCGGCGCTTGAACGCCATCACGATCCGTAATCGCTACCCGTTGCCTCTGATTCCCGAGTTGTTGGAGCGGCTCCGGGAGGCCGTGGTGTTTACAAAACTGGACTTACGTGGAGCTTACAATCTGGTTCGAGTCAGGGCGGGGGACGAATGGAAGACAGCTTTTGGCACCCGATACGGACATTTTGAATATATGGTCATGCCGTTCGGGTTGACCAATGCCCCAGCTGTCTTCCAACATTTTATGAACGATATCTTTCGGGACCTTTTGGATCAGTTTGTCGTCATCTACCTGGACGACATCTTGATCTACTCTACGTCTCGGAAGGATCATCAACAGCACTTGCGTCAGGTCTTGCAGCGCCTTCGAAAGCATCGCTTGTTTGCCAAGCTGGAGAAGTGTCAGTTCTGGCAGACCACCATCGAGTTTCTGGGGCACCGTATATCCCCTGAAGGAATTGCGATGGAGCCAGGCAAGGTGGAGGCATTACGAAGTTGGCAATCTCCTCGACGGATGAAAGATGTTCAGAGACTCCTCGGGTTTGCCAACTACTACCGGTCCTTCATCCCCGGCTTTGCTTTCTTGACCACGCCCCTCACTCGGCTCCTGCAAAAGAAAGTGCCGTTTCACTGGGGGTCCACGGAACAACAAGCGTTCGTGGCCTTGAAGCGCGCTTTTACAAAGGAGCCGATCTTGAAACACCCTGATCCCCATCGCCCCTTTGTAGTCGAGGCGGATGCGTCCGACATCGCGGTGGGGGCGGTGTTATTGCAGGCTCACGCCCCTGATGGCACCCTTTTCCCTTGCGCCTATTACTCTCGGAAACTCAATCCTTCCGAGCGCAATTATACCATCTGGGAGAAGGAGTTGCTGGCTATCAAGGCGGCGTTCGAAGCCTGGCGACATCACCTGGAGGGGGCCAGGCATCAGGTCGAAGTCCGGACAGACCATCGGAATCTGGAGTTTTTGACAACAGCCCGGAAGCTCAATCAGCGCCAGATACGGTGGTCTCTGTTTTTTGCCCGGTTCCACTTCAAGGTCACGTATATCCCCAGTGCCTTGAACCAGAGGGCGGATGCCCTATCTAGAAAGCCGGAGTACTCAGACCCTGCTGACTCACTGCCCCCCCGGACGGTCCTACCCGTCGAGTCCTTCGCTGCAATCCAGGAACCCGTGGATTTACGGTCATTGATACGGAATGCGCAGCGAAACGACGAGTGGGTAGAACAACGGCGGGCAGAGGTAGGGCCGACATCCCCGTGGACCTTTGACGAGGACCTTTTGAGGTATCGGGATCGGCTCTACGTGCCTGCAGGACCGCTCCGTGGATTGGTTCTCTCCCAATGTCATGACACTCCGGCAGCGGGACACTTTGGCCTGTTCAAAACTTTGCACCTGGTTTCCCGTATGTTTTGGTGGCCTCGCCTGCGACACGACGTGCAGACGTACGTCACGTCATGTGTGCAGTGTCGACAGGCCAAATCAGCGACGGGAGCTCCTCCAGGTTTGCTACAGCCATTGCCGACCCCGGACAGACCCTGGGGAGCCGTTTCCATGGACTTCTTGACGGAACTGCCTCCGTCGTCCGGTTTCACTACGGTCCTAGTGGTGGTGGACATGCTCACCAAGATGGCACATTTCATCCCCTGCCGGAGATTGCCGACAGCCCGCGCCACCGCCCGCATGTTCCTCCAGCACGTGTTCCGGCTGCACGGCCTACCTGACCGGGTCGTCTCCGATCGTGGTACACAATTCACGGCCCAGTTCTGGAAAGGGCTGATGGCCACTCTTGACGTTCAAGTTTGTCTGTCCTCGGCGCACCATCCCGAAACCGATGGAGGGACGGAGAAGGTGATTGGGATTCTGGAACAATATCTGCGCTGCTTCGTGAACCAGCAGCAGAACAATTGGGCGGAGTACCTCGCCGTGGCGGAGTTTGCGTTCAACAACTCGCAGCACTCCTCCACACGGATGACGCCTTTCATGGCGAACGTCGGGTACCACCCACGTTTTTTCCCTCTCACCCCCATGGACTCTCCGGTCCCCGCAGCGCAGGATTTCCTCTCTGAGCTTCAGGCGGTTCACCAGATGGTGCGCCGCTACTTGAATCAGGCGAAGGAGGATTACAAGAGGGTGGCGGACAGGTCTCGCCGTGCGGTGCCGGAATTGGCCGTGGGTGATCGCGTGTGGTTGTCCACGCGGCATCTTCCGTCCCACCGGCCTACGAGGAAGTTGGACCACCGGTATCTGGGGCCGTTCCCTGTGGAGGCCGTTATCAATCCGGTGGCCTATCGCCTGACCCTCCCGCGCTCGATGCGAGTACACCCGGTGTTCCATCGCTCGCTCCTGATCCCTGAGCGGTCGGATTGTCCTCTCCGACGTCCCTCTTCGCCCCTGCCGTCGTCGCCTGAGGTGCACGCACGGCCATCGCACAGAGTGACCCGGATCCGTGACTCGAGATGGCTCAAGGGTCGGTTCCAGTATTTGGTCGACTGGGCGGACGAGGACTCGGACGGTGGGACCTGGACCGATGCGACGGCTGTGCATGCTCCAACTTTGGTGCGGGCCTATCATGGACGTTTTCCCTCCCGACCGCATCCCGAGCGTCAGGCCCGGGGGAAGGGCCCTGCGGTGAGGGATAGTGTTGTGGCCCAGCCGGTGCCGGTGCCGCTGCCACCAGACTCCGACAGCGAGGTGTCCTCTGAGTCGGCTCAAGAGGAGGTGGGGGACCCTGGACAGGGTTCCGACGCTGAGCAGGGCGCAGAGAGGCTGGTTGGCCACCAGGGGGCACCTGAGGCATGGAGCAGTGGTGAAAGCCAAAGGAAGGGGGCTCCTGATGTCATGCCTTGGAGCAGTGGAGAGGAGTCACAGGACAGTGAGTCAGACAGCAGTGAGCTATTAGATGCTCGTTACCGACGTGCTACCCGGCGTAAGGAGCAATTGAGCAATTACCGGAGATAATGGCTCTCAGCTGCTGATCATTAGACTCCTCTCCAGACTATAAAGGGACTGCTTGTGGACACACCCTTTGCAGGAATCAACTGATCATTGGAGTTGGAGAAGCTCAGATCTGTGTCGTACTTTGGCAGGCTGGATTGCTGCTAAAGGTTTTACCTGGATTACTGTCAATCTGTTCCCTGGACCTTGGCTGCTAAGGTGATTATCTGGAGCTTGGTAGCTGGATTGCTGCCAAGGGGTGTCGCTGTAGCTGGATTGCTGCCCAGAGTGCTATCTTGACCTTGGCAGTCTGGATTGCTGCCAAGGTGGAACCTGTATGTCAATAAACATCTTTGAAGAGACTTTGTGTCGGAGTGTCTTGGTATACAAGAGGAGGGGGTCAGAACACCAGGGGTTGTAACACAAATACATACACATACACAAACACACACACACACACACACACACACACACACACACACACACATACATATACACATATACACATATACACATATACACATATACACATATACACATATACACATATACACATATACACATATACACATATACACATATACACATATACACATATACACATATACACATATATACATATATACATATATACATATATGTAAACTACATATATACATATATTTATATATATAAACTACAAGGATATATAAGTAAGGAAATTAGATAGAGGCAGATTATTAGAACTGTGCATTTGTATAAATGGTATAACTGATTTAATTAATTGATTAGAGATATTTACTGCATAAGAAAACACTGTGTTATATAATTCTGTGACATATATTATTTAAGGCTTAAAAATAGACTAATATATAGGATAGTCCAGACATGTAATTGTTAAATTAGGGATTGTTAATTATTGTTAATTACTGATTCATAGAACCATTGATATCTGCTGGAAGATAGAAGTAAAGTAGAAATACTGGGAAGAATATACAGTACAAGAAAGAGGAATCCTAAATGTATGGGAATACTGGAGAGAAAATTCGAAACAGGGAACGGGATGGGGGGGGTTTAATACAAGTATATACTACAGGACAATCTTATTAGGGTGAAATTGTGAATTTATATGTAACTGTGGGCAAGTATAAATAGAGGGATAAAGATGGCAACCATATACTACTTTAATAAAGACAGGGAAGAAAACAACATCCAACCCTGCATCATCCTCACCCTCAAATCAAAACTCCATTGAGAATACATTGGGGTTGGAGAATGGTGGAGCAGCAGCAGGAACATTGAGATTGGCACAAATGATGCAAAGTAAGCAAGTAATGCTCCAGATGATACAAGAGGCAATGATGAAAACTCAGGAAGCGATAGCTACAAATCACGAAAAGACAAGGAGGCACCATGAGGAAATTAAAAATGAAATGGGAGAACCGAAAGGAGATATTAAAAATATGGATGACAAAATTGAAAAGATACAGAATGCCATAACAGTTAACCAACAGAAAATTCAGAACATATAAACTAAAATAGAACATACAGATCAGAGGATGGAAAAAATGGATTTGAAATATACACAAGTGAATAAAGAGTTAGAAGAATCAAATATCTTCCTGGAAATGGAAAGAGCTTCGTATTATCTAAGATTTCAAAATATAACTGAAGAAAAGGAGGAAGACCTGAAAGGAAAAATGACTGAAATCTTTGCATAAATCTTACAGAGAGGGACAGAACAAGAGAGGGCAGGAGATATTAATGAGCTGTACTGAGTACACACCAATTATGCCAGAAGACATAGACTACCAAAGGAAGTGCATATAAGATTTGCCAAAAGAACAACCAGAGATGAAGTGTACAAAAAAAAAAACAGAGAAGGGACAGTAACATACAAGGGAAAAGAATTGATTTCACTAAAACAGATATCACGGAGAGTCAGGAAACAATGAAGACAGTACCAACTTTTAACTAATCAATTAAACAAAAACAGAATAATGTACAGATGGTTGATACCAGAAGGGATATTGGTCTCATGGCAAGAAAAAAGATATAAAATATATAACATAGAATAAATCAAGAATTCTGTGAAAAATATTTCACAAGGAAAGAAGAACAAAGAAGCAAAGAAGACTTAAAAAGTAGAAGTGAAGAAGAAGAAGAAGAAGAAGAAGAAGAAGAAGAAGAAGAAGAAGAAGAAGAAGAAGAAGAAGAAGAAGAAGAAGAAAAGGAAAGGAAAGAAGGTGCGAGAGGGAAAAGTCAGATACAAACTAAAAGTAATAAAAAAACATCCCAACTAATGATGGAGTAGGAGACAACAATTATTTTGGTAAATTTGAATGGATTGAATGCACCAAAGAAAAGAGCACAGATGTTTAATAAACTTCAGAAACTGAAGGCAGACATAATTTGTATGCAGGAAGTGCATGTTAAAAAGCAACATGTCAATCTACTGGAAAATACAAAATTAAGAAAATTATATACAGCATTGGCAGACAAGAAAAAAGAAAAAAGAAAAAAGAGGGATAGCAGCATACATAAAAGAAAAAATAAATCTAAATTAGTCTATTCCGATAAAGAAGATAGGATTTTAATGATTGAATTAGAAACAACACAAAAACTGATCTTATTAATAGTGATATATGCACCAAATCAGAAGCAAGAGGAATTTTATAGGAAATTACACAATAAAATAAATCAATTAGCTTATGAAAATATCTGTTTACTTGGGGATTATAATGCAAGAGTAGATAAAAAGATGGATTATGAAAGTAAAAAAAAAAGACTAAGAAAAATATATTACCCAAATCCTTTTTTGAGATGGCAATGGAATATAAATTATACGATATTTGGAGAGAAATGAATAAAACACGAAAAGAGTACACTTTCCATTTGAACCCACATCAGTCCTGGTCGAGAATAGATATGGCCTGGACATCATCTGGACTACAAAACCAATTAGAGGAAATCGAAATAGAAACAAATGAGTGGGCAGATCATAACCCAATAAAATGAAAATGAAAAGGCCAGAAAAGAAGAAAAAGATGGATGATGAACTCAAATATTGTAAAAGAAGCAGAATATACTGAAATGTTAGAGAAAGAAGTAAAACTATTCCTTGAAGCGAACAAAAAAGAAGACACCTCAATGCAAAACTTTGGGACACCATAAAAGCATACATAAGAGGCCTCATGATTGCCTATATAGCAAGAAAAAATAGGAAACAAAAAGAGCAACAAGAATGTATGCAAAAAGAACTCAGTGAAGTGGAAGCAGAATTACAGAAAGACCCAAAGACTAAAGCCAAAAAAAAGAGAGAGATGATAAAACATAAGATTAATTTAACAACCTAAAAAGAATTAGCACAGAAAATTAAAGCGGCCAAACAAAATTACTTTGAACAAGCCAATAAACCCAGATGGTGGCTGGCATACAGAGAAAAAAGAACGATATATCAATTAAAAGATAACGAAGGAAATATTCAACATAAATCAGAAGAAGCAATTTATACAAAAATATTTTACAAAATTATACGCACAAGATATTACAGTGGTAACTAAGATAAAACAATACCTAAACTCAGAAAAGATAAACCCAATCTCAAAGGAACAAGGGAGGCGATAAATAGGCCAATAATGACAGTGGAATTAGAATTAGTCCTGAAGAATCAGAAGAACAATAAAACCCCTGGACCAGATGGAATTCCAGTGGAGTTATATAAATATAATCAAATAATATTGGAAGAATTAGAACTGGAAATATTTAATGAAGTTTTATGAAAAGCTAAGTTGCCCGAATCATGGACGGAAGCAGTAATATCATTTATCCCTAAGGAAGAAGCCAATTTACAAGAAATTCAAAACTATAGACCAATTTCACTATTGAATTCTGATTACAAACTATGTGCAGCAATTATGGCAGAAGGAATTAAACAAGTGTTAAATGAACGAATACATTCAGATCAAAAGGGATTTTTACCTCACAGACACATTAAAAATAACACGAGAGTCATCCTAGATGTATTAGAATATGATGAGGCACATCCGGAAAAACAATTGGTACTGGTTTTTCTTGATACACAAAAAGCATTCAACAATGTAATTTGGAAGTTTACAACAATTCAGTTAGACATGATGAAATTTGGAGATAAATTTATAAAAATGATAGAAAAATTATATAATACCCAGACAGCTAAAGTTCTGATGAATGGAGACCTAATGGACAAGACTGAAATCAAAAGAGAGTTAGACAGGGATGCCCCCTCTCTCCCTTGCCGTTTATACTAACTTTGGAAACATTGTTAAATGAAATAAGGAAAGATCAGGAAATAAAAGGTTTAAGACTTTAAAATGAAGAATATAAGACCCAAACTTACGCCAATGACCTAGTATTTATCTTAGAGGACCCATTAGAATCTGGTCTGAAACTAATCCAAAAACTAGAAGAATACGGGGAGGTGGCAGGATTAAAAATTAATAAAAGCAAAGCAAAAATGATAACTAAGAATATGATAAAAAAGCAAGAAGAGGAATTGGAATGAGTGACTAAAATGCAAACGATTAAGAAAGTGAAATACTTGGGGATCTGAAGGAATGGATGGAACTAAAAAATAAAAGTATCTTGACCTTAGAAGGTAATGATTTGCAAGTAGGTTGGCACACCGTTCTTATGGGATGGTATAAATAAAATGCATAAATACTTTCAAAAACATCTAATTAGAAACATGTTATTGCAAAACTGGCTCAAAATTTTAAAAAATCATTATGTGAAAATCCTAAATTGGATATCCCCAATAGAAAGGACGACATATCCAAACTTTACAGATTTGAACAAAGTGATAAGATACAGAGATTTAATTAATGGACAGGGAAACAATTAAGGAATTGGCAGAACAAAACATGAAAGTCGGTTGGCTAACCTATTTGCAAATCAAAGCTAAACACAAGAACGATATTAAAACATATCAAATCCTAATGAAACCACATGAATTAGATAAAATAATGCAAAGTACATAAAGGAAGATGAAGGAAGAATATATAAATTTCTTCTGAAATATAAGATGGAAGAAGAAATAGTGAAGTAACAGATAATAAGATGGGCCCAGAACTTTGGCTACAATATCAAATTGGATAAATGGGAAAAATTTTGGGGGACAATTTTTTAAATGACACTTTCAGTCACATACAAGGAAAACCAGTATAAAATGTTTTACAGATGGCACCTTCCACCAGCAAGGCTAGCAAAAATCTCAGCAAGTATATCACCAAAGTGTTGGAAATGTGAAATAGCACACCGAACTTATTATCATACATGGTGGACGTGTGAGGAGCCCAAAAAGTAATGGAAAAAGATTAAAAATTGGTTAGAATCGATAACAGGGGTCAAAATGTATTGGAAACCGGAAATGTTCCTATTAGGAATAATGACAACCAAATATTTTTTAAAATTTGTATTTAATCCTAAACATAATTACAGTGGCGATGATTGCTTTTGCTCAGAAATGGAAAAATACTCTGATAGAAGACAAAATAAGAAAGGTTCTGGACTGTTAACAAAAGAAATTCAGGGAAAAGAAGAGACTATTATCCGACTTGGGAAAATGGTATAGGTGGTTGGAGGAAACAAACAAAGGTCAATGAAAGTAGTTGATAAAGTCCAAAAAAAGAAGTTAAGGAGGATTATCGTGCATATACATGCAAGAGAATTTAAATTTATTAGAGATAATTAGCTAATATATCAGATAGATAAGTAAAAGATAATGAAATAAGTGTTTTAAAAATGGTGAAACTTAAGTGAAATACATTAGAAGGGGAAACAACACGCAATGCTCTCTATATGGGGCTGCCCTTGAAGAGCACCCGGAGGCTTCAGCTGGTTCAGAATGCGGCCGCGCGGGTTGTCATGGGGGTACCTAGGTGCTCCCACGTTACACCCCTTTTAGGCGGCCTGCACTGGTTGCCGGTTGTTTTCCGGGTGCGATTCAAGGTATTAATTATGACCTTTAAAGCGCTCCATGGCTTAGGCCCAGGGTACCTGCGAGACCACCTATTGCCACCAGTAGCCTCCCACCGTCCAGTACGATCCCACAGAGTTGGCCTCCTCAGGGTGCCGTCGGCCAGTGTTGGCTGGTGACCTCCAGGGGGAGAGCCTTCTCTGAGGGAGCGCCTTCCCTCTGGAATGAGCTGCCCCGGGAGCTTCGCATAACCCCTGACCTCCGGTCCTTCCAACGCCTAAAAAGCCTAAAAAGTTGGCTTTTCCAGCAAGCCGGCCTGGCCTGTTAATTTTAACTCATTTTTAAATGCATTGTCTTATAAATTCGGTTTGTTTTTTGGGGATATGTATTTAATTTCTTTTTAACTTTTGGTGTGTGTGTTTTTTAATGTTGTACACTGCCCTGAGTCCTTTGGGAGAAGGGCGGCATATAAATCCAATAAAAACAAAACAAACAAACAAAACAAAAAACAATAATAATAATAAAAGAAAAATGGTAGCAACTATGGGATAGAAACTATAAATTAACAATGTTTACAGCATATATAGAAAATTTATATAGGAAGTTTTATAGATGGCACTTTGCCAAGATTGGCAAAGATGTTTAAAGACAAATCAGCTAAATGTTGGAAATGCCATCAGACACCGGGGTCATATTATCATATGTGGTGGATATGTGTAGAAGCCAAAAAATATTGGACAAAAATACATATGTGGTTGGAGAAGATAATATAAAAACATATTGATTTGAAACCCGAAATATTTTTGCTGGGGATTTTACCAGAAATGTATAGTAAAGAAAATGTACATCTAATTATCCATGTAATAACAGCAGCTAGGATTGCATTTGCACAATACTGGAAAAGTGAAGAAATTCCTACGGATGAGAATGTGATTAAGAAAATATTAGAATGTGCAGAAATGAATAGGTTAACACTTGCAATTAAAAAGAAGGAGAAAATGGAATATTATATCACATGGAAACTACTCTACTGATGATTAGAGAATAAATATGAAAGTTAGAAATGAAAGTAGATTAGTGAAATATAGAAAATATATTAATAGAATCAAATAAGTTAAGAAGTGAAGAAGAGGATTGTTATAGTATCAGATATGTTATGTATATCAGTATTAAGTCATGAGTAGATAAATAATGAATATGGTTGTAAATTCTAATTGTTATTGCACAAGATATTTGTACCCAGATGACACATTGTTTAATGGAAAATGGATTATTTGTATTAAAATAAAATGAAATTTTTCATCTAGTTGTTCAGGTATTCCATGAAATCTTAATTGAAATTCTTTAATTCAAACTTCCAGAATTGTTATCTCATCCAGTTCAGCTTCACATAAGGTGTTTGTCTTCTCCAATCCATGCTCCATACAATCTACTCTGGCTTTCACCTGTTTCATTTCTCCTTTCAGACATTTGATTTCTTCCCGAAATTCCCTGGTGAGTGAATGAAACTTGGTTTTCAGCTTTAATCCGACATTTTGGATGTGCTCTTTCATTTTTAACAAGTATTCATCAATAAGTGGCTTTAAAATCTCCTGATAAATGTTCTAATTTCTCTGTCTTCTCTGTCTTCTTTCTTGTAGTCAACGTTTTGGATTTAAAATTGAAAAAAATTAAAAATTATAAGTTACAGATATATAGGCTTGAAACCTATATTTCACTGAGTTTAATAATTTTTAACTAAGATTATTCTTAAGGAGAATCAGCAATATTATAGACTTTTGCCTCCCTCTTGTGGTCAATCAGCACTATTATCTGAAAAGGCCTAAAAAACCCAGTGCTTTACAACATATGACCACAAATGACCAATCAAAAGTTGTTAAAACCGAAACTATTCAACCACCCCACCACAGCTGTTTCCACACTTCATACAAAAGGTTCTTGTTTAACCTCCGAAAGCCAAATCTGTCAAGTCAGCTAATAATATAAAATTCACTGAAAAGCTTACGAAAATAGTCAAAATTACAAAAATACTTTCAGAAATAGTTTCCACATGCTTTAGTTTTAGGGCTTTAGTTTCAGATTGTATCAGGCTTCTTATTCCAGCTCAGCTACCTTAGCTCATCCCTCTTGCTATCTTGAATCACAAAGCCTCAAAAATGACAGAAATTCCACAAAAAAAGGAAACAGCAGGCTGCAACTAGAGAAAGTTTCAGCATGAAAGATAAATATGCAAAAAAAAAACACCTTAGTGCCTAAGAAGCTGTGGCATCTTTTATTGTACAATAAGAACAGCTGATTCTTCCACAGTGAACGCAGTTGGTTGCCCTGCCCCAGCCAAGAACTCATCTCATTACTTCTTTTTCTTAAAGAAGCAGTCTGAGAGCGTCCAGCTTCCCAGATGAGCAAAGGGGTTGATTTCCAAAACCTCCCCCTATCCCAGAGGAGTTTCTTTTGACTTAGAAAGCATTCTAAGCCTTGAACTGTGGAGAGTCTGTAGGAGAGCTAAAAGTCCCCTTGCTGTCAAAGGTGAGGATCCCGCTGGAAGTTGTTACTATAGTACATTTCTCTAGGCCAAATTCCATTGTTATACCTACCTAAGAATTGTTATACTATTTTTCAGTGGTTTTGATTTTGATATCTTCTTTCTTTCATGTGCTCTAACTTGCTTGCACCTGATCTTAGCATGCTGATCTTATTTTTCAACCTGATCTTCCATTTTGGTAATGTACTATTTGGCTTTTTTCTTGTTTGGTGATTTTGCATTCAAGATGTGTAGTTATAACTGAAGCTGTGTTGTATATTATTAGTCAGTTCATTCCTTGTAGTAAAGTGTTGCTTATATTTGATATTACAATATCATCTTTTAAAACATGCACTAGCTATTTCTTTGGAACAAGATTCAACTCAGACAACCTTATTCTGTGGTTTTTGTTCTTGATGTTCAGTTATTCTTTGTATCAATACCTCTCATTTTTAGTTAGAGGGCTTTGTTCTTTTAAAGGGAAGCAGAGGAGAGATGTCTGGTTTGAAAATGGTTCAATAGCTCTGCTGGCAACTGACTCCCCCTGGTATCTCTCTATAGTCTTAGCTACTTCTGGCAAGGCTTTGATTGCAGTTCTAATTTTGTGATTTTTAAATATTGTATTATAAATCAATATTGATCTGCTAGCCTCCTTTCTGTTATTTCTGATTCTGGATGTTGTTCTTTCCATAACTAGTTCATTCTTTCAGATAACATTTTCAACTAGAAGCAAATCATTATTTCTTTGTTTGAGCCTAGTTGTTCAGCCAACATTCCTGAGTTCTTTTGTCACCGGATGTCCAGGAATTTCAACATGTAGCATAGTCCTTGTTGACCTGGGCTGTCGATGACCAATTGTCAGCATTCCAAGTATCATGCAGAATTAAATCAGAGTCCAAGGCAAAACTTTCCTTAAAGTTCCAGTTTAATAGGTCAGACATGTTGGTACATCTGTGGAATCCCAATTCTGGAAGTTACCTAGGATTCCCACCCAGCTGAAAGTTCATGATTTTGTCCCCACACCTACTAATCCATCACATGGTCCAATCTTCTTCTTCCATGCTGTCATCTCCACCCCGCTGGTTCCGGTCAGGTGCCAAGGTGCGGAGACAAAGAATAACCTTGAGCTTCTAGAAAGGATTTTTTTTATTTTGAAAACAACACCTTCTAACCCTTGCTATTCCCCGCCCCCCTTAATGAATATGTATACTAAAGATGAAGCTAGAAAGAGAGAGTGTGGCAGGCCAAAGATTCTTAAAAGAACCGCTGCAGGCCTGACAGATGGCCTCTCTTCAAAAGAGTAACAGTTTCTGGAAAAGAGAATTAAAATTAGAAGTTACCATAACACAATTAATAACCTCTGCCTCCCCCATGGGGACCCTTTGGCTTATCAGGGAACTTCTCATGGAATTGTTTCACCAATTTATCCACTTTTAGATCCCAACTTTTCACCCACGTAGCTTCAGACAAAGGGTACCCGTTCCAATGCACTAAATATTGTAAGCGACCTCTATACAACCTGGAATCTAAGATTTTTTTCACCTCATAATGTGTTTCCCCTTTTACCACTACAGGAGGAGGGGGAGCTTGGGTGGATGGCCTTATGCTAGACCACATTACTGGTTTCAACAAGCTACAATGGAATACCAGGTAAATTTTCCCTAGAATTCTGGGTAGGCTGAGTCGAACTGTAACTGGGTTAATTATTTTTTCTATTGGGAAAGGACCTAGAAATTTTGGACCCAATTTCTTACTAGGCATCCTTAATTTTATGTATTTGGTAGATACAAAAACTTTGTCCCCCACCCAAAAGAGAGGTTGGAGGGAGCGATGTTTATCAGCTTGCATCTTGTAGGCTTCTGCCGCATCTGCTAGAGCCTTCTTCGTATTTTCCCATCCATTCATTCAGAGACATGGAGGAGAGAGGTTCTTTAGGCAGCTCAGGAATGGGAACAAATTCCATGCCACTGGTAATCTGGAAAGGAGTTAATCCAGTACTGCTGTGGACCGCATTGTTGTATGCCACTTCAGCGAAGGATAGCAAGTCCGGCCAGTTGTCTTGCTGATAGTCCACATAACACCGGATGTATTGTTCCACCATCGCATTGGCCCTCTCCGCTGTGCCATTTGTGCTGGGATGAAATGCTGAGCTGAGTCCCTGTGTGGACCCAATTGATCTGAGGAATTCTGTCCAGAACTTGGCGGTGAACTGAACTCTGCGATCTGAAATTACCCTTTTTGGCACCCCATGCAGGCGATAAATGTGTTTCACAAACATTTTCGCCAATTTCTTTGCAGATGGCAGCCCTGAGCAAGCGATGAAATGCGCTTGCTTGAAAAACAAATCAATAACTGTCCAGATTACTCTATTACTGCTGCTGTCTGGAAGCTTGACAATGAGGTCCATTGCGATCTCTTCCCATGGTCAGCTAGGGCTGGCCACTCGTAGTAGTCCAGGGGGCTTTCTTGGCCAGATTGCGAGTAGTGCAGCTTTTTACATAATCTTCCACCTCCAATTTCATCTTTGGCCACCAAAATTGACGCCTAACAAGGTGAAGCATTTTTAGGAATCTGAAGTGGCCTCCTAGTTTCACATCATGACTCCGCTGTAGAACTTGCAGCCTCATCCCTGCAGGGATGTACAGTTTGGACCCCTTCCAGGCTAAGCCATCGTTCACCGTTAGGATGTCCTTGTTGTTGTTGAACCACGGGTCTGTCTGGAGTGCTGCTTTCAGCTTGGTTGTCAGCTTATCTTGGGTTCAAGTGGTGACTTGAGCTGCCTTTTGGTGAGAGGGAGATATGATGGGGTGGATAACTTCTTCCTTCTTACTGTCATATTGCGGTTTTCTCCACAGAGCATCTGATAACAAGTTCTTTCCTACGGGGATGTGTTTAATTTCGAATTTGAACCTTTGGAAGTATTGTGCCCAGCGAACTTGTTTGGGGGATAACCTCCGATGGGCTAAGAGAGCTTTGAGGTTTTTATGATCAGTCCAAATCTCAAACGGTATATTCCCCCCCTTCTAGATGTCTCCAGGTGAGCATGCTCCATCTGATTACAAATGCTTCTTTCTCCCAAATTGCCCACCTTCTTTCAGTAGCAGTGAGTTTCTTGGAGAAGTAAGCGCATGGCAGGAGGTGGCTTTCTTTACTCTTTTGCAGTAGTACCACAGCAATCGCTACATCACTGGCATCCATCTGGATTATGAATGGTCGCTCTGGGTCAGGGTGTTGCAATATGGGCTCTTGGGCAAAGAGCCATTTTAATTTCTCAAAAGCTTTTTGACAGTCCATTGTCCACTTTAGTGGTTGGTTTGCTTTTGGCTTTGTTGGGGAACAGCCCATCTTTAATAGCTCAGCCAATGGTAGGGCAATTTCAGCAAAAGTCGGAATGAACTGCCTATAAAAATTTGCAAATCTAAGGAGGCTTTGTAGTTGTTTGCGAGTACTTGGAGGTTTCCAATCTAACACCGCTTTCACTTTTCCTGGATCCATTTCTACCCCTTCGTTGGAGATACGATACCCCAGGTAATCTAGCGAGGTCTTGTGGAACTCACAGTTCAACAATTTTGCCTATAGTTTGGCAGCTAGAAGTTTTTTCAGGACTTGCCGTACCAGTTTCACATGTTCTTCCAGGGTCTCAGAGAAGATCAAGATGTCATCTAAATAAACGAGTACTTCGCGGTACAGGTAGTCATGTAACACTTCATTTATGTACTGCATGAAGACTGCGGGTGCTCCTTGTTGTCCAAAAGGCATGACTTTGTATTGGAAGCTGCCCAGGGGAGTATTAAAAGCAGTCTTCCACTCATCCCCTTTTCGGATTCGTATGCGGTAATACGCCTCTCTCAAGTCCAGCTTGGTGAAGATCTTGCCTTTAGCCAAGTGGTTCAACATATCTTTCATGAGGGAGAGGGGATAGGTGTTCTTTTTGCATACCGCATTCAAGGCTCGCAGATCCAGATGCAAACTCCAGCATCTTTCTTTTCTCTGAAGAGCACTGGAGCCGCTACTTCATGGAGCTCTGCTATCCATTGTGCAGCCTCCCCTTCATTCATCCCCTTGGCTATTTCTTGGATCAACTCTCAATCAGACGGGTATCGTAGGCCTACTTGATCAACATACGCCCATACTTGATTCAGGAAGTAAGCCAGCTTATCTGGGGTCCCGTCAAATGTTGCACGAAACCGTGGGGATGTTGGAGGAGGGGCCACTGGTGGTTGAACAGGGGCAGCCTGTTGGCCTGCTGCCTGAGGTGGTAAGTCCCTTTGTTGGGCCACACCCATCGGTTGGGCAAAAGCCTGTTGAGGCATTGCTGGGGGGGCTGGACCCGGTGGCGGTCCCAGTCCCTGGTTCTGCCCAGGTGCAGTTATCTGGAATGGCGCCATCTGCTGGGAGGGGCCAGGCGTCCATTGACATTGAGCCCATCCATGACCCCAGGAAGAAAGCCCACCCTGGGGTTGCTTGATTAATGGGCTCGGAGCCACCCCTTTGCAGCTGGGGGGAGGTGAACGTGTTCCAGGCCCCTTTCTGCTGGCTGGATTGAACTTCCCAATTTGGTGGGGGGTCTGGTTGCACTCCAGGAGGGAGGGGTGCTGATGTGACTGATTTTGGCTTTACCCCAGCAGTAAGGGGTTGGCTTGATTCACTGGTTGCTGTGTGGAAGGAGCCAAGATCTCCACTCCACTGTGTAGCAAATTCTCTGCTAGGAAAGGAGAATGTGGGCTGTGCCAGGTTCCACTTAGGTGGTCCTGAGGGGGCGAGGGGATTGATTCCACTCATGTTTAGCCATCCAAATTGGTCTGGGAGGCCCATCAGAGAATGACTGCATGAGGGTGGCTGGGATCTCCATTCATTAGACCTTCTGGCCATCATCCAGTCATCTGTCAGAGCTTCCCTAGTGCCCCCCTCTCCTTCTAGCAGGGATTCTTTAGAAGTCATAAATCCTGAGGCTTCATCTCGCAGGTCTAATTCCATCTGCGAGGGAAGTCTGGGGGTTGGTTCCTTTCACCGGGCTCCCAGCCGGATTTCCTTTTCTTTAGCTTCTGCGGCCTCAACTATTTATTTAGAAGGCGCATAGATAGTATCAACAAATACAAGTGATCCATTATCTTTGGCCTTCTCTGCTGCATTCTTTTCTTCCTCCATCTTCATTGAAATTTCGTACTACCCAGGTTGGGTCAGAACTGGTATTCAGTACCCCTAACAGCTTCCCAGCTGATAAAGAAATTTTAAGGGAGAATTAGGATAATGTCAGCATTCCAAGTATCATGCAGAATTAAATCAGAGTCCAAGGCAAAAATTTTCCTTATAGTCCCAATTTAATAAGTCAGACATGTTGGTACATCTGTGGAATCCCAATTCTGGAGGTTACCTAGGATTCCCACCCAGTTGAACGTTCATGATTTTGTCCCCACACCCACTAATCCATCTCATGGTCCAATCTTCTTCTTCCACGCTGTCATCTCCACCCTGCTGGTTCCGGTCAGGTGCCAAGGTGCGGAGACAAAGAATAACCTTGAGCTTCTAGAAAAGATTTTTTTTATTTTGAAAACAACACCTTCTACTCCTTACTACTTTCCCCCTTTAATGAATATGCATACTAAAGATGAAGCTAGAAAGAGAGAGTGTGGCAGGCCAAAGATTCTTAAAGGAACCGCTGCAGGCCTAATATCAATATTGTATGTGTTTCTGTAAATATCATTTCACCTATTGTTTATGGAACAGGCACTCCTTGGTTGGCTTCTCTGATGAGACCTGGTCCCGTATGGCTGAACCTCCGACAAAGGGTTCATCTTCTATGGAGCATATAAATCCCACAACCATATCAATTCACTCAGGGTTGTTGTTGTTGTTGTTGTTGTTGTTGTTGTTGTTGTTGTTGTTGTTATAAATCAACATTTTTTCTTACAATTTTGGAGGCAACTGGAAAACATTATACTATCAGCTGGAGTTATATTTTTTCCTATATTTTTTGCCTTCAGTACTTCAGACATTTTTTCTCTTCTGCATGCTTCTATAAGAGAGAAATAAACTAAACAGCTGAAAAAATAAACAACTTTAGATAAGTAAGTTCTGTCTGTGAAATATTAGAACTCTGCAGATGATCAAATTGCTTTTCAAAAAGGAAAAGCCACATAGAAATCAAATCCCAATAATATATGCCACCCAATAAGATTTAGCAGGGTAGACTCTTATTTTCCCTCACTCAGAAATTCTATTCTTTGGGATAGCATCCCACTAAACATCTAAAACCCGCTTCAAATCTGGTGTTCAAAGAATCTACAATGTAGTTGTTCAATAGGTCCTGGGAGTTGAATTATTATTGTCCTATGACACTGGCAACTGTTTAATTGTGCTTGATTATGGTACATGTTTACCACTCAGGGTTGGTTTATGATTGAAGGACTGTATTTTTTCAGACTATAAGACACACCGGTGTATAAGGCCCACCAAGATTTTGAAGAAGTAAGTAAGAAAAAAAGGTTTTGTCCTCCCGGCCCCCCAGCCCCCAGGAGCACACTGCAAGCTTCAGGAAGGAAGGAGAAAGGCAAAAATGCCCCCATTTTTGCGAAATGGGGTGAAAATTGGGACATTTTTGCCTTCCCCCACCCCTACTGAAGCCTACAGAGTGCTTTTGGGGGCTGAGGAAAGGCAAAAATGCCTCCGTTTTTGTGAAAAATGGCCCATTGTTCACAAAAAAGGGATGCAGGGGCAGGGTTTTGGGAGCCCAAAAAATAGCTGCATTCAGTGTATAAGATGCACCAACATTTCCACACTCTTTTAGGGGGGAAACGTATACTCTGAAAAATACAGTAGCTGATATGCCCTGTCAAATGAATGAGTATATTACTTTCTTCTGAATAACCATTCTTAAAAATCAGACACAGAAATAGATGTTATGCCTATAACTTTATTTAACAGTAAAGACATTGGCAAAAAAGTAAATAATAGGGTGCATAGAGCAATAGTAATCAATACTAGCATATGGTAATAGACAATGATTCTAGTACTATATAGTATGATAACCAAGCATATTTCAGAGTGTATTGTATGACAAAACTTTGTGATGCAAAATATATGTCTGTTACATTGACTTATTTAAATCTAAAATAAATTGAATAAACTTCAATGTATGACCCTAACAATATGATGCAATTTCCATGTTGGCAGTAATGTTCTAGGCCAGTGGTGTCAAACTTGATTTCATTGAGGGACGCATCAGTGTTGTCTTTGACCTCAGAGGACCGGGGTGGGTGTGGCTGTGGTGAGCATGGACAGCTTGACATCACTCGGAGCGGGGTGCCTCTGGTGGCCTGAGTACTTTGCCAGTGAAAACGGGCTCCTGAGCTCTGTTTTTAGCTTTGATGGCCTCCTGCAACTCTCTGCCAGCGAAAACTGAGCTAGGGAGAGCCATACATGGCCCTCCCGAGTTCTGTTTTAGCTGGCAGGGAGTTACAAGAGGCCGTCGCAGCTGAAAACAAAACTCATGAGGGCCACGTGTGGCTCTTCCGAGATCTCTTTTCACTGGCAGAGGCACTGTGGGCCAGTTCTATGCTGTTTCCAGGGCAGCCCCCCAGGCCAGATCTAAACACCCCATGGTCCAGATCTGGCCCCCAGGCATTGAGTTTGACACCCCTCTTCTAGAAACTGATGAATCAGAGTGGAATACAGCTGGAAGGGACCTTGGAGGTCTTCTAGTCCAGCCCCCTGCTCAAGCAGGAGATCTTATACCATTTCAGACAAGTGACTGTACAGTCTCTTCTTAAAAACCTCCAGTGATAAAGCACTCACAATGTCCTCAAACCTCTGAAGCCTGGAGCTGAAAACTTTTTTCCCCCCCTGACTCTGGAAGCCCTCCAGAGCGGGCTTCCAGAACTTTCAGGAGGCCCATTCCCCCTTCCCCCCGGAGCCTATGCACAGGCCCTGCACTTACCTCGCATCCAAAACGAGGTAAGGAAACTCCTGGAAGGGTGGGGGGTGGGGCCAGTGAGGGGTGGGATTTGGAGGTTCTCCGAACTGGCCATAACATTAGCTATGGGTTCTCCCGAACCCAGGTGAACCCACAGCAGCCCACCCCTGCATCCTCTGGTGTGTGTGTGTATGTATGTGTATGTGTATGTGTGTGTGTGTGTGTGTGTGTGTGTGTGTGTATATATATATATATATATTATATATATATATATATATATATATATATATATATATATATATATATATATATCCTATTAATTTTAATTTATGCTGCCCTCTTATGACTGCACCTACATTATTTTAATTTAACAAACTAGAATTCATAATTATTTGCAAATATATTAAACAGTTACAGAATAATTGGAGAAAATATATTTCAAGTTAGCTGTTCAGGAAGTTTTGGGTGTTGTGTAGAGTTACTCACTTTGAAAAGGTAGTTATTTAAAATTATTTCATAACTCTCAACTTTCTAGTTTTTGGAATAGCCTTCCTTCTTCTCCTGTTCACTTCTTTCTTCATTAAATTTATAATATATAGTTAGATGAATGGTAATGAGTGCATTTTTAGAAGACCTGGAGAGATAAATTAGGAGTAGATCATCAGAAAAAATCTATGTAGCCAATAAAAATTGGCACCTACATGAAGAAACATATAGAATTACATGTTATCATATACTTCACTAATTTTAGATAAATCAAAATAATATAATTAAAGTATTCTTTAAGGGAAAAAACTTAAATTAAGAAAAAGGTAATATTCCTTTTAGACAAAACTACTCCTAATCCCAATACAATACAATTAATATTATTTTCTTATTTTCTTTCCATACTGTGGAAATACTGTTTTAAGTGGTTATGTGAAAAGTTTTTTTCCCCTCTGGTTTTTTCCCCAGGTAAATAATTTGGTGTGGACCTACAATGAGGTAACTTCATCCTTTAGAAACCATGCTGTTTTCCAGCAGGAACACCAATGTTTTTTTCATGCTTCAGTGACAAAGATTTGTAGCTTAAATGTCTTCTCATTTACAGCTATTGGACAGAACAGCATTCTTTTCCGAACAACATGAAACACATTGATTTTTCATAAATGATAACAGAAACTTTTGTTGGCAGGGAGAAAGAAATGGATGGCAATAGTCAAATTCATTTGCAAGGCAGAAAGAAGCTAATTGAATACATAATTGAGGCAAAACTCTTGAGCAATAAATAATTGTAAACCTGAAGGATAAAAGCTCTGTTTGTGTGTGTTGGGATTCAAATTTTTTTCTACTGGCTCTGTGGGCGTAGCTTGCTTGGTGGGCATGGTTTGGTATTCATGTGACTGGGATAGGTGTGGCTTGGTGGTCATGTGACTGGGTGGGCATGGTCTGTGGCCATGTGATTGGGTGGGCATGGCTTGGTGGTCATGTGACCAGGTGGTGTGGCCAAATCAATGTCACTGACTTCTTTGCCCTAATGAATGACCTACAAAAGAAGATATACCAAAAGGGAGTTTATTATTTCGTGCACGTACTACTTAAAAAGAATAAAATAAGTACACAAAACAATAAAAGAGGTACACAAGTACTTACATAAAAATGATAAAAGTGTTGTGTGTCATCAATGTCACTGACTACCTTACCCTAATGAATAAAACAATAAAAGAGGTACACAAGTACTTACATAAAAGTGTTATTTGTCTTTAACTTTAAGATGTTTCCACATCATTCTTTCATTGGCGCCCTCCTCACTTGCCCTTTTCTTCATCTTGATTCTCAGATCATCGGCTGTGTGAGGGTGTGCCCTTAACCATTTTTTGATGGTAGGAATAGGGTCCGATTCTTTTAGAGGTAGGACAATTACACTAATGATCATCAGGTTGGTTATTTTGGAAACAGTGTTCTGTGTTCTGATTATATGCAGTTCATTCTTGAAAAACCCCTTTCCGTTTCTGCTGAACATACAGCAATTGTTCTGACAATATTTTAGCTTTTTTAATACTGTCAGGAATTGTATAGTTCTTTGAATGTTTTAAAACATTTTCTATGAAATCTCTATAATCGTTCATATTAATTTCATAATTAAAAATGCCACTAAATTCAAACAATTGTTCTTCAGCTTCTGGCCATGGAACTACTACTACTTCAATATTCCAGTAATCTGGCTCCAAAAAATTGAGAAAACGTAATTTATTCATGTCTTGCAATTGGCTACCTGTTTCCACTAGTCTTTTCTTCAAATTTGTTATGATGCTTTCTACAAGTCTTTCCTGAGGAAATCCAACAAATCAATGATTTTGTACAAATTTTATATTTTTGAAGATTTCTGAAGTAATTAATCCATCAATCTTTTTTCGTATGGACCCTTTCCCTTTCTAAGCATTTCAAATGCTTTAATTGATCTTAGCACAAGTTTTTCAGCCATTATGATGTCTGTATTTCTTCCTTGCACTGCATTTGAAAGAAGAGAAATTTCATTTAGAAATTTCACATCAATGCGAAATCAGTCATAAAATATATATTTTCAAGATGGGCAGCCATACCCGAGTATTTTTTATTTGCATGTAAATACTGATGTAGCATTGGATAAGTATGTCACACAGCTAGGGTTGACCTTAAACTACAGGCAACCCATCTTGGTCCCAAAATTCTACCAATCTCTACAATTTCAATTCCAAGTTGTTCAGATATTTTGAAAAGTTCCATTTGGCTCTTACAGTATTTATGAAAAGTAGTGTATACCTTGTCAATAAATATTTTAAAATGATTTAGTTGCTTAATTTCCTTTATGGGGTCATCTAAAGCAAATTGGAGGCAATGGTTTAAGCAGTGCTATTGTCAGGCCTGTAGTTATATTCTTTTTAGGATCTTTGGCCTGCCACACTTTCTTATAATTTTCTATGTGTTTCATTAGTGTAGTAGTTGGGAGGGGGGAATAGAAAGGAGTAGGATTTGTGGAATGTATTGTTGTCATTCTTTTATAAAAGCTCAAGGTCATCTTTTGTCTCCGCACCTCGACACCTGACCAGAAGCAGAGGGGTGTAGATGCCAGCGTGGAAGATGATGATTGGAACATGTGATGGATTTGTGGGTGTGGGGATAGATCATGAACTTTCAATGGGTGGAATTCCAGGAAGGACATTAGAGTTGGAATTCCATAGACATGCTAACTTGCCTGTATGAATAAATTGGAACTTTAAGGATGAAGGTGCCTTGGTCTCTGATTGACTTCATACATGGTATTTAGAACGCCTAACATTATTCCAACTCTCTCTTTAAAATAATTCACTAGCATCCCCCCTCACAGGGGGGGGCTGGTGATGGGGGGTGCTGAATTCCCAACGCTGACCGGGACAGCGTAAAATATCAGCGAAGAAATAATGAGAAAGCTTTTGGTGATAAGAAGCTGAGAGCCGACGCTTCAAAGGCAATGGAATGCTGCTTCAAAATTTATTGCATCTGGCAAGAGGACAGAGGGGGCTGGAAAAGGCTTTTCTACACCCGGTTAGAAGATGAAAGGAATGGAGATTCAAGCCATCCCCATGCAGTCATCTCTGATGGGCTTACGGACCATCTCGGACAACTAAACGTGAGTGCATGCTCCCCCTCCTTCCCCCCAGCTTGGAAGCAAGGCTTGGGGAAAAACCTGGATTGGAGATTTTGACTCCTTCAGGCCAGCAATAAATGAAATGACTTATTACCCAGCAACTGAGTGGGAGACAGATTCCCTTTCAAAATGGGAATTTCAACCCAGGCAGCAAGAAGGGATTTGGCCAGCATCTTTCACTTGGCAGCCACCACAAATGGGGCTGCAACCAGTGAATGAAGCACCACCAAATTGGGCTTTCTTCCCAGGGCATGGATGGAAAATATTCCACTGGGCAAATCCATGGCCATCAACATGGGAAAATGCTCCAGGCCAGCAGAGGGCACCTACTTGGCCCATAACTCCTCCAAGCCAGCAGGAGGGTCCTTGGCACATAAACCCCCCTAGCCAGCCATCATTGGTTGAGCTGCAACCTGTGAAGCAGGCAACCCCGGGATGGGTCTTAACCCCAGGTCATGGATGGGAGGAATGCCAGTGGGCACCTGTCCTCCCTCAGCAGATGGCACCATGGCAGAAAACTCGGCAGTGGCCAACCGAGGGATTGACCTCCCCACCGGTTCCAGTCTCCCCTGCAAGGCCCCCAAAGATTCTTACCCCACCTTCCTACAGAGAAGAAATCTCCATGGAAGAAGGTATTACCAAAGGGAGGCCTGCGGGATGGATGGCGGGAAAATGTGCACCTGCAATGCCCCAAATGGTTCTTACCCCACCTTCCTACAGAGAAGCAATCTCCACCATGGAAGAAGGGATTACCAAAGAGAGGCCTGCAGGATGGGAAGCGGGACAAGGTGCATCTGCAATGCCCCAATAGGTTCTTACCCCACCTTCCTACAGAGAAGCAATCTCCACCATGAAAGAAGGGTTTACCAAGGGGGAAGCTGCAAGTTGGAGAGCAAGCCAATGTGATGAAATGGTTCCTAGGTTTAGAGATGTAACTAGGTTCCATTCCTCGTGGGGGCCAATAAAATGCCACCATTGCTGTCCACTTGGCCACAGAGCATCAGAGTGCTTGGCTCCAGCCCCCATGCCAACAAACATGCGCACCAACCACCACAGCGGTAAAGAGAGGGTCCCAGATGCCACCACAGAAGAGTCATCTGGGCCAACAACCTCTGGAAGAGGATCCCCAACTTAAGGTGACAAAATGTCCTACCAAGCGGGGAGGCCTCGTAAGAGGAAAAGGGCAAACAATCTCCGGAGGAGGATCCCCAACTAAAGGTGATGAAGAGTCCTACCAAGGGGGAGGCCTCAGAGGGGGAAATGCCCAAACGACCTCTGGAAGAGGACCCCCAACGTAAGGTGACAAAGAGTCCAACTAAGGCATGGTATTTAGAAAGCCTAACAGCTATATTATGATGTTTGGAAATTCTTTTGCTATTCTAGTGCTCAGACCAGATTTTCTCCAAGCATAATGCTGGCACCATCAGAGCAAAATGCTGTTGAATATTTTTGTAAGTAGTTCTTAGTAAACCCAACATTATGTAAACTTTCCAGAACTGGAGAGCATATTGTCTCTGCATCTTGTTTTTCCAATTCAACAAGCTCAACAAAAAATTTTGGTGGGTTATCTGAATCCTCAACTTTTACAAAAACTATCATAACTGTTTTTCATGATTGCATTGAGGCTTCATCAATAATCAAACATATTTTCAGATTCTGTTCAATAATGCTAGTAAACATTTCCGTTTTAATTTATTTTACAATGAAATCAACTATTTTCACTGCAGTTGATCATGAATGCAGTCCTATTCCCATATCTAGTCCATTTTAATTTGCAATTCTATTGCATCTTCTGTCTGAAAATGGTTTACATCCTTTTGCCAGGCTGTAAACTTTTTTGAATATTCTACAAGTGATACCTAAATATTTTTCAGACATCTTTATCAATTCATTTTATTATAGCATCCTACTCCCCTTGTTTTAAGTTCTCTGTGCAAATTGTGTGAGCTCTTGATGAAAAATGTTCTTTTTTTTGTACTTCTTTAGTTTTCCCTGCTGTCTCAATCTTGAAATGTTTCCATTATTTGGCCACATGAATGCCTTAGCCAAGCACTGGGGACTTTGCAACCTATGTGAGCCCAGGGACAGTGGGGTGGGATGGGGCTGTGGCAAGGAAGGCTGCAGCAATGCGGCTGCAGCGCCAGTGCCTTTGCGACTTACATGAGCCAGGGTGGGGAGGCAAGCAAGGCTTCAGGTGAGCACCACCGGCTTCACAACCTACGCAAGCCCAGGGATGGTGGGAGGGGGCAGTGGAAAGCAGCGCTGGCAGCTTTACAACCTATGCAAGCCCAGGGACAGTGATGGGGCAGCAGCAAGCAAGGCCACAGCCATGCCACCTCTAGCTATAAGAGAACTAGCTATAAAAGTGGGACAGATTTGTGAAGAAATCCAATGGATATCATATCCACAAAATTAGAACCAGGGAATTTAGCAAGTAGATAACCTGGCCATCCAGTTGCTGCATGTTCCACCCCACCCACCCATTCGACGCTTGCCCCGCCCACGTGCTTGACACTTGCCCTGCCCATCCCAGCTCTATATATGTTGCCTTTGCCATGAAGTCCAGTTAATCACCTCACCAGTCACCTCTGCAACTCGCACGCTTTGCTCAGCTTACCAAAGGTAAGCATGCAACCTGCTCACCCTTCGCCTCTGGTCGGAGGCTGGGGCTCAGGGACACGCCATTCCATGAAGTCCCGGAGCCTCCGTCCACTTGCCATTCCCCGGCTCTGGCCTTCCTGGGGCCTCCTCTTGTATGTTGCCTGCTCTCCCTTCGCCACACAGTCCCATTTCTCCTCCTTCAGAGGCCCCGGCCCTTACTCAATCTCCCGCAGTCTTACCTTAATCCTCCTGTAGCTGGTGGCAGAGAGCAAGGCAAGCCAAGCCAGGGCTGAGCCATTGCCACAGGGCTCCCTGCCAGCCCACATCTCACCCCCATTATCACGAAATGCCTGCAGCCTCTTTTTTTTTTTTTTGTGGTGCGAGAAGTCTCCCAGCTGCTGCCTCTTTACCAGCAGAAACCAAACTGGCAGCAGTGGCTGCAGGCTTCTTGTGCTGAAAACTACTGGCCTCTGCTTATTGAACATGCTGAAAAAGAGCTTCAGTCCTGCTGCTGTTGCCACCCTGTTATTCGCACCGGCCACGCACATCCACCCTATTGCTTGCTGCATTGGAAGAACAGGGCAGGCGGCAATGGCAGCTGGACTGAACTGAAGCTCTTTTTCAGGGCATTCAAGAAGTGGAAGTCGGTAGTTTGTGGTGCAAGAAGCCTGTAGTCTCCACTGCAGGCTCAGTTCTGGCTGGCAAAAAGGCAGCAGCTGGGAGGCTTCTTGCACCGAAAACTACAGGCTGAAAAAGAGGCCTGAATTCCCGTTGCCACTGTCGCTGCTCTGTTCTTCACACCAGCCACACATTGGCACCTTATTGCTTCCCAGTGCGCATGTGCAGCCACACCCCATTGCCAGACATGGCCAGGAGAATGTCCTGGGATGGCGTCACAGTTGAGTTGCTTGGAAGGCAGCCAGATTGTGGTTTCCCTTTAAGGTACTTCTATGTGGCAGTGAGGGGGACCATAAAGGGATAGGCCACAGGGGCTGCCTTTTCTGCTGGGTCTGTGGGTGTGGCTTCATGGGCGTGGCTTGACAGGGGTCATGTGACAGAGGGGGCATGACCAACTTGATGTCATGTTGAGTTTGCCACACCCACTCAGTCACATGATCCCCACGAAGCCAAGCCATGCCTGCCAAGCCACGCCCACAGAACTAGTAGTAAAAAAATTGAATCCCACTCCTGTAGGAGACTACATTCAGCTATGGCTTGTATTTGGCAGCTGAGTTGATTTATTTTGACAAAGCTGCACTGTATTCCAAACCAGAAACAGGAGCAAAATTATAGTTGTCAGGTGATCTGTTGAGATCTGTTGAATCCATTATTTCTCTCTCCCCCTCCCTCCCTCCCCCTCTCTCTCATAAATATGTTTCCCAGTTTTCAAACCTAGGTGTTCAGAGTAAATTCTGTTAAAATAAAGGAAAAGGATGATTGTATAGCTCAGCAGTTTTGTGTACAATCAGACAAATGCAACATCATGCTGATTTCATTTAAAAATGCATTCAGAATTGTAAGGCCTGGCCTCTCCTCCTTATTCAAGAAAGTAAAGACTCTTGAAACTTAGTACTTCAAAAGGAACCTTTTATTGAACAGAGGTGATAGCAGGGCAAAAGCAAAGCAGGCTCTGAGGGTCCTCAGGCCATACAGTTAGAATAAAAGGAATTAGAAACCCCTCCCAACAGTCCAGTGTGGATTCAGCAATCTGGAGGTGTGAAGATGTTTTTGTACTGGCCACTCTGAGAAAGTGATAAGGGAACTTTTTCAAGGTCATCCTCTGCTGGCTTTTGAGCGATACAACCCACAAGACCCTCCCTCCCCTTACATTCCCCAAAAGGTGATAAAATGCCAGAGCGCCAAGGCGCCAGGCTAAAGATTATAAATCAATGGTTACAGGATGCAGGATATATAAAATAATAGAATATAAAAGTATGCAAATTTCAATAAAGATGCATAATGAATCAGGGTCCCCCTTCCCCTAAAGAATGGCAGATTCACAGATCCGACATACTGCCCTCCTTAGAAAAAAGGATTATCCACCTGAAGACACATTAAATAATCGGCCGTCAAGATGGCTTATTGGGATATTGCAGGTGGAATTTCCTAAATAGTGTAGGGGCTTGAATGTGCTTTTTACCTACCCATTCGTTCTGAGACTGGAGTAGGTGTTTCCATGTGACTAGGTACTGCGTGGAACCATGGTGGGTGTGAGAGTCTAGCATTTCTTTAATCTCAAAATGTTGTTCTCCTTCTACCATAATGGGGACAGGTGACGTAGGTAAAGGTGGCCTGAATTTGGAGGTAATCTCAGGTTTGAGTAAGCTATAGTGAAAAACAGGATGAACTTGTCTAAGTGATTTTGGTAGGGGTAGTTCCACTGTGACTGAGTTTATGATTCTAGTGATAGGGAAGGTCCCATGAATTTTGGCCCAAGTTTCTTTCAGGGTTGTAGAGAGTGCAGGAAATTGGTGGACTCTGTCACCAACTTTGAATAGTTTTTGTTCAGCCCTCTTTTTGTCTGCTTGGGCTTTGAATGCTGCCCTATCATCTTGTAGAGCTAACATTACCACAGGCTGTGTGGTCTGTGGGTTATGTATCCACTCCTTAAGGAAGGGAATATCTGGTTCTTCAGTGGGTAGCTCAGGCATGTGAGTGAATTATTGGCCAGTGGCCACTTGGAATGGGGTAAATCCTGTGCTGGTATGAACTGAGTTATTGTATGCCACCTCAGCAAAAGGTAAAATGTCTGTCCAATTGTTTTGTTGGTAGTTTATAAAACATCTTAAATATTGTTCCAATATGCCATTGGCTCTCTCAAACCCCCTGTTCATCTGGGGGTGATGGGAGGAACTTAAGCCTTGGGCAAAGCCTAAAAGATTCTTAAAAGTCTGCCAAAATTTTGAAATGAATTGGACTCCCCAATCAGAAATAATTATTTGAGGAACACCATGGAGGTGATAATGTGTACAAGGAACATCTTTGCCATTGCCTTGGCTGTTGGGATTTTGGGACAAGGGAAAAAATGAACTTGTTTGGAGAATAAGTCTGTCACCACCTAGATAACAGTATTTCGTGCGCTTTCTGGCAGTTTGACAATAAATTCCATGGAGATTTCTCTCCAGGGTGCTGAAGGTTCAGCTATGATTTGCAAAAGTCTGGGGGATTTCCCTTGCCATCTCTTTGCAGCAGCACCGACAGGGCACCTGGCCACATAGCTTTCAATATCCTTTTTGAATGATGGCCACCAAAATTGTCTTTTGATGAGGTGTAGCATTTTTAAAAATCCAAAGTGTCCTGCTAGTCTGGAATCATGGCAGCATTTCAATAGGTCCAGTCTTTGGCTCGCTGGCACATACAGCTTTCCTCCCACCCAAGCTAAATCGTCTTTGAGGAGGCATTGATTCTTATGGGTTTTGAACCATTCATCATTGATAAGGGCTTTTTTAAATACTTGGGTAGTAGTATTGTTAGTGGGCAGGTTCTGTTTGTTTTGTGCCCTAGTGATCACTTTAGCTGCGAGTTCTGGGGTTTGAAACAGTGGCTTTATTATTTTGGCTTTGGCACTATTATATTGGGGCTTTCGTGATTTCGAGAAATTTCCACCCCTGGGAGGTACTTAATCATGAAGTCAAACCACTTAAAGTACTGTGCCCAGCATACTTGTTTGGGGAAAATTTTTTGAGAGGTTTTGAGGGCTTCTAGATTTTTGTAATCAGTCCAGACTTTGAATGGGATTTTATTTTCCTCCAGGAAGTGCCTCCAAGTAAAGAGAACCCAGCATACTGCATAAGCGTCTTTCTCCCAGATAGTCCATCTCTGCTCTGTTTTGATGAGGTTTTTTTTGGAAGTTTAAGTCCATGGCTGTAATTTGCCTTTAGAGTAAAACAGCCCCCACTGCTACATCACTGGCATCCACTTGTATAATAAACAGTGCCTCGGGGCCTAGGTGTTTTAACACTGGCTTGGCTAAAAAAAGTTGTTTGAGTTTCTCGAATACTGCCTGGCATTCCATTGTCCAATTAAGTGGTTGCCTTGGTCTGGGCTTGTCCTCCCCTTTGGTTTTTATTAGGTTAGTAATGAGGAGGGTGATTTTTGCAAACACCAGGATAAATTGGCAGTAAAAGTTGGCAAAACCCAGAAAGCTTTGCAGTTGTTTGTGTGTGCATGGTGGTTCCCAGTTGATTACTGCTTTCTCTTTTTGTGGGTCCATTTCTATCCCTTCATGGGAAATTCAGTACACCAAATAGTCTATTTTTTCCTGGTGAAATTCACATTTTGAGAGTTTTGTTTAGAGCTTTGAGGAATGTAGCTTGTTTAGGACTGCTCAGACTAGTTTTACGTGTTCTGCTTTTGTTTCTGTGTATATCAAAATATCATCAAGGTAAACCAAAAAAACCCTTGTATAAATGAAGAACTTCGTTTACTAGCTGCATGAAGACAGCTGAAGCACCTTGTTACCCGAATGGGAGAACTGTAAATTGCTAACAGCCTAATGGGGTATTGAAAGTGGTTTTCCATTCATCCCCCTCCCTTATTCTGATGTGGTAGTATGCCTCTTATAAGTCCAGTTTAGAGACAATTCTCCCTTTAGAGAGGTGTGCTAGCATGTCCTTCATGAGGAGACGGGGGTAGACGTTTTCATGCTAACATTGCTCAGGTTCCTATAGTCCATGAAGAGGTGCAATGAGCCATCTTTTTTTCACAGAATAGAACTGAGACCACAATTTTTGGTCGGGTAGGTTCGATAAATCCCCTAACTAAATTTGTTTCATTGACTATGCTAAAACATTTGGTTGTGTGAATCTCAACAAATTGTGACAAGTTCTTAAAGAGATGGGAGTACCAGATCATCTTATTTTTCTTTTGAGAAACCTATATGCAGGTTAAGAAGCAACAGTGAGAACTGGACATGGAACCACTGACTGGTTCAAAATTGGGAAAGGAGTCTGGCAAGACTGTATACTGTCACCCTGCCTATTTAACTTTATGCAGAGCATATCATGAGAAAAGTGGGGCTAGATGAATCAAAAATTGGAATTAAGAAAACATCAAGAACCTCAGATATGCAGATAATACTGCAGAAAGTGAAGAGGAACTAAAGAGCCTCTTGATGAGGATGAAGAAGGAGAGTGCAAAACTCCCCCAAAGTCTAGGGGGAGCACAGCAGTGGTGGGTTTCTGCCGGTTCTGACCGGATCGCGCTATCCGGTTGGTCAATGAACCCAGAAGCCCTGCCCCTGTCACTCACTCGCAAGTCCTTGGTATTTTTTTGCATCAGGGCTTGCTGCAAGAGAGAGGGAGCAAAGACCTTTTCCGGATTGGTGGTGGTGGAGGTGCGGGCCCGTGCTCACTAAAGCAAGTCCGGGGAAGTCCTTTGCGCCAGCTGGAAAAGGTCTTCACTCCCCGCCCCCCCTTGCAGCATGCCCCGATGCAAAAAATGGCAAGATCTCTTCTCAGAAATGTCTTCTCGGGCTCACCGGATCTCTCTCCAGATCTTGCGGCTTTTTCAGGGTTTTCTTTTTAAAAAACACCTGTCCGAACTATCTTGAAAACCTGCGATGTTGCTTTGGGAGGGGGCAGGTGGGCAGCATTTGCCCCTGCCGCCCTCCCTGAGCACCTGCAGCCTTGGAGCCTGCAGCTTTAAAACAAGCCTTTGCACAGCTGCCCGTCTTTCCCCTCCGAAAGCAACCTCACAGGTTTTCAAGATCGTCTGCAGAGGCGTTTTTTAAAAAGAAAATGGTCTTTGGGGGGGGGAATGGGCTGTGCACGGAGGAGCTGGCGGCCAGGGCGCCCTGAAGCAGCACCAGCCAGCATGTCCCTTAAGGGCAAGGGCAGCAGCGCTGCGCCCATCTCTGCCCTGCCCACTTCTCAGCAACGTGCCCCTGCCTCCTCCTCCTCCTCAGCAGGCAGGCTGGGCAGGGGCGCCGGCACGGCCCAGGAGGGAGCAGCCAATGGGGGGTGGGCTCTGGCCAGCCGATGGCTGGCACTAACTCCTCTCCTGTTCCTTCTTCTGCAGGGGGGCACTGCCTTGCTTTGACAGCCACCTCGTTTCCAATTGGGGGTAGGGGAGAAATCCTCTGCATGGATCCCCCCAATTGGAAGGAGGAGGCTCCATCCGTGAGGGGAGAGATCCCCCTCACATTCCTCATCTTCCTGGATGGGCTCCGGATCAGTGAAGCCTCCTCCTTTTTAACCAGGCGATCTTTCCTAAGACATAAAAAAGAACCTTAATTCCAGGCTCAACAAAAGAAGCTGGAAAGAGATACTGAAGCCAGGAAGCTGAAACCTGGGACTGGAGAACAACCTTTTCTGTCCCCTTACCAGCCCATCAGGAAAGATGAGGAACGCGAGGGGGATCCCTCACCCCCAGCAGATGGGCTCCAAACTAGCGGAGCCTCGTCCTTCTTTTTAAGCAGGCAATCTTTAAGCAGGCGATCTTCGGCTGCTGCACAAGCCGCGCTGCCTTCTTCTCTCTGATAGCTGCCTGCTTAAAAAGAAGGACGAGGCTCCGCTGGTTCGGAGCCCATCCGCGGGAGGGGGGAGGGATCCCCCTCGCGTTCCTCATCTTCCCGGATGGGCTGGTAAGGGGACAGGAAAGGTTGTTCTCCAGTTGGGACGGAGAGAGGGACAGACAGACAGAGACACAGAGAGAGACACACACACACACAGAGTGAGTGATTGAGTGAGTGACAGAGAGACACACACAGAGACATATACACACAGAGTGACAGACAGAGAGGAAGGGAGGAGAGAGAAACACAGAGAGATAGAGAGAGGGGGAGGGAGGGAGAGGGAGGGAGAGACAGACAGACACACACATACAGAGTGACAGATGGAGGAGGGAGGAGAGAGAGAGACAGAGATACAGAGAGACAGACAGACAGACACACAGAAAGAATGACAGAGAGAGACAGAGAATGGGGGAGGGAGAGAGAGACAAAGAGCTACACAGAGAGAGACAGACAGACAGACACACAGAGAGAGAAAGAGAAAGAGAGAGAAAGAGAAAGAAAGGCAGAAAAAATGGAAAAAGAAAAGAAAGAAAAAGAAAGTGGGAGAGAGAGATGAAAGAAAGAAGAAAGAAAGAAAGAAAGAAAGAAAGAAAGAAAGAAAGAAAGAAAGAAAGAAAACTTATGACCACAATTGAGCCCAAAATTTTGGTTGCTAAGCAAGAGCGTCGTTAAGTGAGTTTCACCACATTTTCCAAGTTGGCCACGCCCACCTGGTCACATGACCGCTGAGCCACTCCCACAAAACAGGCCACATCTACAGAATAGGTTCTAAAAAAATTTGAAACCCACCACTGGAGCACAGGGTGCCTTGGAGGGGTGCCCTGCCATAGGGGCGGCTTGCTGGGACCCCCTGGAATCGCGGCAGCCGTGGGAGGGTCTCCAGCTTTGCCCCAGGAGCCAGAAAGTGTAGGGAGCACACGGAATGCCACCACACGCTTCGCCGAATGTAGCCTGGAAGGAAATGATCAATTTGAATAAAACAGCTGAAGTGCGGTGAGGTGAGGGGTCTCCCCAGGTCTTTTACTGTCTTTACTCTATTGACTGTTCTGCAGTTTTTTGGGGGGCTCTGTTTCAACCTTTGGAGGAGTTAAGATTGGAGGGGGGGAAATTTCCACACACACCCCTTGGAAAAGCGGCACTTGGAAAATCTCTCCCTTTTATGGGGGAGAGAGAAAGTTTAAAATCTACTTTCACTTCCCTTAAATAATGGGGAATTTTTTTTTCTTTTTTGACCACAACTGCGAGAGAAAGGATGGCTGAACTGATTCTTCTCTAAACTATGCATGGGAACTTTGATCTTGTTGTTTCCTGACCATCTGTACTGGCTGAGCCAACATGGCCAACTTCCTTCTTCTTCTTTGTCTTTATGAATGAGACTCCTCCCTTGGACAACTTTATGGCTTTGAACTAATTTCCACCCCAGAGACCTCCAGGAGCCTCTTCAAATACATTTTTCCCCTGGATTTGGAATATTTTGACCTACCTATTTCCTCTAGTTTTGTATCAGATGATTTATTCTCCTTTGGACTTGCTTGCCTGGTGATCCCTACCAGCTGTGCTTTCCCACAGACACCATTTCTTTGTATAGAACAATAATTATCTCTGATCCTCATGATGAGTCCAAAGAAGTTACCGCCTGGTAAGGCCTCATCAGCCCCGAAATCTTCCACGTCCAGTCCGATTGCTCACCAGTCACAACTGGGATCTTTTTTACAACCTAAAGCCCCTGAAGAGAGTGCAAAGGATTTGTCTATTCATCAGATGCTTCAATCCATCTTAAAGGGACAGGACGAAATGAAAAAACAACTGCAGGACTTAAATGAACAGCTCAGAGAGACAAAACAACAAACCATATGGAATGAACAAAGGATAGGGGTACTGGAGGAGGGTGCGGTTGGGATGAGAGACAAGTGAAGACAATCCAAAGGGGGAATGTAGAATTTGAAAATCACATGATAAAAATGGAATTTGAAAGGATGTCTTTTTTCCTTAGGTTCCAAAACTTGCCAGAAGTTGAGAATGAAGATCTTGAGGAGATTATGACCACAATACTAGCAGAATATATTAATAGAGATAAACAACAGCTTTGGTGGGATATTGACCTGATCTATAGGATTAATTCAGCCTATGCAAGAACACACAATGTTCCAAGGGAAGTTCATGTTAAATTTCTTACAAAAACCACAAGAGATGAGGTTCTAGGAGCTCAAAGGGGAGGACCATTAAAATATAAGGATAAAGAAATAACCATTCTTAAACAGATCCCAAAGAAAGTAAGAGATAAGAGAAGGAAATATTCCTTCTTAGCAAAAAAAAATATACAATAATGGGGTCTGGTTTAGGTGGCTGTTACCAGAAGGCATATTGATTTTCTGGGAGGGCAGTAGAATTAGAATCAACACAGTTGTGGAAGCAGAGGCTTTCACTAAAAAACATAGTGCTCTCTTAGGTGAAATGGGGGATGTTACACAAGAAACAAAGGAGGGAGGGGCTGAGGCTCTGCTAGTGGACGGGGGGGAGGATGCGACAACTAGAAGACTCAGATCACAAAAGTGATTTGAAACATTGCAATTGTTGTTACAATGTACCTGTTAGCGTTCTAAATACCATGCAGAATTAAATCATTGTCCAAGGCAAAGTTATCCTTAAAGGTCCAATTTATTCTACAGGCAAGTTAGCACGTCTATGGAAAATTCCAACACTGATTTACATCCTGGAATTCCACCCAGTTGAAAGTTCATGATCTATCCCCACACCCACAAATCCATCACATGTTCCAATCATCATCTTCCACGCTGGCATCTACACCCCTCTGTTTCCGGTCAGGTGTCGAGGTGCGGAGACAAAAGATGACCTTGTTTTGGCTTCTATAAAAGAATGACAACATACATTCCACAATCCTACTCCTTTCTATTCCCCCCTCCCAACTACTAAACTAATGAAACACATAGAAAATTATAAGAAAGTGTGGCAGGCCAAAGATCCTAAAAAGAGCATAACTACAGGCCTGACAGTACTTTTATGGAAGTGATACAAAACAAAATGATTGAAACATACTGATGATTTCCAATTCTGGTGTGATGTTAAAACCCAAAGTACTGTCTTCATACCACATATACCTTGATTCTGGAGAATATTGGTGTAGGGTCGATTCTACTTGTTTTGGTAATCGACTGTTAGTGAGACCACTGGGCAGTGACTTGTCTCCCCTCAGTGGCTATGCACTGACTGTAGCTAGAGTCAACAGAATAGTTAAAGTAACCCTTTTAAACCTTTCATCTCTTTACTAACAACTTCAATAAATACTAAAATCAATAAAAATGGAGTGGACTAGAGGATACAAACTCTAACTGGACAAAACTACTATGGATCATGCATGCGGAGGGCCACTACTCGAATTTCTTCGCGAGACACGAAGAGAGGATGGTGGGTACAAGGATATGATGGAGAGGATTTGTATAGTTAGATGAGCCGTTGCTGACCAAGATCACCGAGCTCGGGGGGACTGCACCAAGAATAACACAGATGACAATCGACATGCGACTGTACGCAGTCAGTGGATAGCTGAGCTCTACACACACATAATATCTTAGGCACTCCGGCCTACATACCACATCATTAAGCAAGCTACTACTACAAACATCACCATTAAACACCCTTACCTCTCTGATTCAAATCCAACACTCAGTAATATAGAGGTTGACCTAATGTTATCAGCTGCGACGAGCATAGCATTAGGTTAACACTCTCTCAGTATATTCTGACGGACAATCAGTCGGAGCACGGGCACTCAAGATCTGCACACAGGAGTCGCAGGGCGAGTAGAGGCACTCCTACCAATAGACAAGACACAAACATATTAGACTCGCCAAAACCAGAGGGGATACATCTTTTTTGCGTCAAACTACATTCCACACATCGTATTCACGAGCAGACAGAGCCACGTAATATGAGCGTGAACGTTATAATTCTATTCACAACTATATTTCGGCGAGTAGTAGACTAACTTGGTCGCTTCTAGGATAAGGGGGATAACGCCTTTGTTGCAATTCTCTCGCCGGATATAGAGTTCATCTCTCGACACCATCTGATACACACAACAGACCACTCTCTGCGACAGAACACACGAGAATATGAACTTTCTTTATAGATGGTCGAAACATGAGAGAATTACAGGCTGTAGGAGAGAGAGAGAGAGATCAACAACTGAAGACATAGTATTGACCGAGCCATTCAGAGCTAACTCTCTTAATAGTCTCACTTTTGAGAACTGAATTGTGCCACTGAGTATACTATTGACATCGCGACAGAGCGAGCTCGAGACGCCTGTAATTGAGTTCCATTCCTCACAAAAAGACGCTAATAGGGAGCATACAGTAACTATATAGTGAGGCACTCCAAACTGTGAGAGTAGCAGCAACGACGACATAGTACTTCAGATCCTCACTTATAAATATCTCAGTAGTACCAACATGACGGGAGTGTTACGATACTCTCAACATTGAGAGCTCGGTACTCGGTACTCCACATCTGACAACGTGAAACATAGGACAGCAAACACCAACAGTGCACGCTTTTAAAAGGGTGTTCCACTGATAGAGTAGCTCACATTCTCACTACACACTACCTCCTAGAGCTATACACTTAATAACATCACTTATCTTACAAGTGCTCCACACACTCTTCACTACACTACAAACACAATAGTCTTCTCATCGTTGTCTCGACTTAGGCCTACTCTTCGCATTCAGATTCAAACAACACACACACACACACACACACCACTTAGTTCGCATACGAATGTAGTCGTGTATGTAGGCGTACGAATGCCACACAGCAGAGTAGATCCAGACACGTAACTACTCACCAATGAGAGTGTGTCCATAATGACGTTCAATACCACAACACAGAGATGCGTGACGAACGCTAATGAGATCACGCTTTCAATACTCTCTCAAGTACACGGATACTAATCCGCGATATATAGGAGATAAAAACACAGACACACATCTCACATGATGATCTATATATATGCTACTAGCATCAGCGTTTTTTGCCTTCAGCAATCACATACGACATAGGCTGCTCTACTGTCACACTCACTACTAGTTAATATCTCCGTACGTACAAACAGCGTGGAGCGCACAGGAAGGTATTAACTAGTACGAGCTCTCTAGATCGAGCTCAGAGGATCTAGAGTCTGAGTCTCTCTTAATCCTTTATAGACAGGTGTACATAGAGTAGTCTATCTTCTCTAGCATCACAACTCTCAGTATACACATATACACAGCACAAAGAACATACCACACAGAGTTTAGATTAATCTTCCAAAAACCACGTCATGGACAGGCAGTGGAACAACTTGCTGTCTCCCCACGGTGCATCACAATAGTATACTCTTACTATTTTCGAGGTCAAGGAGAGTCCTAGCTCATGATCTATGCCATCAGATGAGGCGTAACATTCACACACTACTAGCAGAAATGCTACACGAGTGAAAGTACTCGTTTCACACCAATATCTCAACTTATTCAGAGACATAGACTAGCGAGACGTATCTCTAATTTCCTATAGGTATAAGACAACAATCTGTAAGTACATGTTTTACAGTCTCAAACGTCATACCTAATACTATAGCTCTCTAATTAGATCATAGGAATGGACCTCAACTCAGGTCCTTCATCTTTTGTAAGAGTACACACAGATCAGATCTCGCGAACAGATCTCTCTCTGACACTAGGGATCAACACCTGCGGCGTCGAGATTAGCGATATGACACCGCGTATATATCACGCCATGTAGCACACGATAGATATGCGGTGGGTCTGCTACGAGGCTGGACTAACATTGGGGTTTATAAGTGTATACATAAGTCACTGATCACTGCGAGACTAATGTTTGGCGTGTGAGGTGTGTGATAGGAAGTGGTATGGGTTGGCGGGAAAGGGGAGGTTGGATATGGCTCACACCACAACGTTTGAGGAATATGGATGGATCGCAGTGTGCTAGACACTCAAGAAGTCGATGTAATCTGGATGTTGGTCATTATGCTTTATTAGTCACTCGAGTGGACTAGCACGCGAGGAGGGGGGACAGATTATACAACTACGTCTCTCATTGTCTTTATTGAGGGATTATTATTCTCTTGTGTACTAGATAGACGACGAGGCATCATCAACACACCACTCTATGTAGTTAGAGAGTTTATCTAGATATCGACAACACAGCTGAATAGATTGAGACAGGACTGAGAGAATCGGAGATTAAGAGACTCATGGCATGTACAGGACACAGGAGAGAGTATTGGAGTAGATGTACACGAGATTTGTTGTATCAAGGGTGAATACGGAATGGCAGTTGTGGGGAAGGCATCGACACGAGAGTGCACATGAAGAAGTGGTACACAGAGCGTGTGAGTTTTCTGTCGGTTGGGACAAAGAGTATAGGTCGGTAGCAATATTAGGGCTGGTGAGTATTATGGAAACATCATCAATCTGATTTATCTAACGATGTCACTTTGAAGTCACGGTTATAGGCACACTGGAATGTGGGGTCTAATGGTACAAATGAGTAGTTGGTAATTTGAAGTATGGGTTCGGGTCGAACAAGTGGCAGATATAAGAATTCAATGGAAGGATTGGATATAAGGGGGGAGTAAGATTGAAAAGAAGAAAGGTATGTTTAGTGTTTTTGAAGGGTGATGATATGATGTGGGATAAATTAGGGTGGGTGGGTTAGGGGTATTTAGGGTTTGGATGGGGTAGTAGGGTGAGTAGTTGTGGGTGGTTTATGTGTCGGGTTTTTTGGGGGTTTTGGGAGGTGAGTGAAGTATGTGAGGTGGGGGGGGGGTTGAGGGGGTTTTTAGAGGGTTGATGGTGGGGTAGTAAGTGATGGGTTTGTGGTGTTTTGGGGATTTTTTTATTGGTTTTGATTTTGGTGAAGAGGTGGGGTTGATAATAGTTGGGGAGTTAGGGGGGGGGTATGGGTTTGATGGTGGGGTAGTAAGGGAGGGGGGTTTGGGAAATATTAGGGTATGGGAATTGAATAAAAGGGTTGAATATTTGTTAAAGTTATGGTGGTAATTTTTGGTATTATAGTAATTGAGAAGATTATGGTAAGTTGGTGGATTTTTATTTGTGGATGTTTTGTGGGGTTGGGGGATATTTTGGGGGGTAGGGTTGGTTTTTTTGATGGAAGAAGGGAATGGTGATGATTTGTGTTGTGGTTAAAGTTGGGTTTTGAGGTGTTTGTGGTGAATGATAGGTTTTGATGATGGTTTTGAAATTTGGGTAATTATGGGAGTTGTTTTTATGAAGGTTTAAATGGAATATGGAATGAAAGTGGGAGTTTTTTTTTTTTATGGGGTTATAGTTGCTTTAGGATGTTGAAGGATAAAGAGGTTTGTGTGTAGGTGTGGTATGTGGTTGAAATGTGAGTTTGGGAGAATTGGATGTAGATTTTTTGTTTGGTCGGAATTATGTTGGAATGGATTGTATGTGATGGGCGTTTTAAAATGTATGATTGGTGGTATAGATAATTTTGATGTGTGTTTGTTTTAGATAGATGAAAATAAAAATATATGAGATATAATGTGTGAATGATAATATATATGATGTAAAATATACAAGGGATGATATAATTAAATGTTTGGGAAATTAAATTTGTGAAATGTTCATAGATTTATTGTGAATCAACAATAAATCACAGGGGTTAAGCTGATCCAAAACCACACACTGTGGTGGCACAGGTTCTGCTTCATCAATAAACCAACTGTCAGGTGTGCCTCCTTCAATAACCAAGAAAGAAAAACCCCAACTCCATTTGAATAGAGATAAAAGGTACTTTTACTGGATATGAAATGAAAGCAGCGAAAGAAAATCAAGATCTGAGTCAAAAAGGCGTGAATGTGTACATATCAAATGTTTACTCAGCACCCTCCCCCCAATTACCCCAACCGAATGTCCAATCTGCAACTCCCTAAGGTGTCATATAGAGTGCATCTTGAAAAGGCCTCATTCAGTTAGTATGCAGAGACAGTTGACCTTGACCAAGCTCAAACACGAGCCATCAGCATGTGCAGAAGATGGTGAGAACAAAACTCCTTTCTTGATAGCTCCTCCAGTACCTGTAATTCCCCTCCCTAATACCACAAGCCCCCACCCTCCCCATTTCTATGGCAGCCGTTAGCAGGCAAGCAAAGTAGAGGCTGACATCAACTTTCTTACCAATCAGCCTCCATTTTATTTCCGGTGATTTTCTCCCAGCTTGGAATTGAACCAGATGGATTTTCTTTTCAACAATTATGAACATTGCCCCCTTTCTTCCCATTTGAGTTTTGACTTAAAGTTTCTCAATTATTTCTGTTAATATTTATCTATTGATCCTTTTGATCAGACTTTCTTCATAATTCACCTTGCATAGATACATATTTAGCTGTGCTAAACTTAATTTCATAATGAAATTGCCAAACCAAGTTAGCTCTTAGGTTTTGTTTGATAGGATTTGGGAGAGATGATAGCTGTCACATCATTAAGTTGGAAGCAAGTTTTCATAACGAAAGATGCTCTTCCTCTGATAAAGCACATTAACAAGAGGCCAGGAGACTATTTTGACTAAAAATTAAGGCAATAGATCATTTGGTATATCTTACAAAACTTCTTTGCTTCGAAAACAGTATTTGTTCATTTTCCCTCTGACCCCTTTTTATATAATGAATTTAAACTAAAAAACTACCATCAGGCTACCTGAAATTAAGTAGACTATGCTGGCTTCTGATTCCTTTAAAGAATTAACAAAAATATCTAACTTGCCCCAATATTTTATTCTGCCATTTTTATCTTTATATTTTCATTGTTTTAAAATTTTCTTTGTTTGATTCTTATGAGTTGCCCAGGGTTGTTGAGTCAGGTGGTATATAAATTTAATAGAAACAAACAAACAAGAAAATAAATAAATAAATAAGTAATTATCATATTTTGCTTTAAAGAAACTCCAATTTACATCAATATGTCTTTTTTTCCTGGAAAATTAAGTTCCATAATTGAAAATACCATTCTAGGGTTTCAGATAAGATACCATCAGCTCTCTGGTATCCATAGGAGATATTGGAATTCAACTTGAAATGCATGCATTTTTGGCTATGGCATTTGGTGGAATTTTGTAAGACTTTGTCCTCTTACACATTTTGACTATAATAATGTAACAGTGAAGTTCTAAGGTACTGACAAACAAATTAAGGCTAATATTATTGGCCATTTCCCTCCATCTTTCTTTGATTTGCAAAATCACTTAAAGATTAGTTCTAAGCACTGATCATTTGGTGAATAACTAGTGACAGTCTATCACAATATTAATGAGAAGTGCTTAGTAATCACAGTTTGATAGAAACCTGAGATTTATTTTTTATTATTAAGATGAAACCCTGCTAGGGTTGAAATAGCTCATTAAAATAGTTGACATGTTCTGTTTGATGGAAATTATTGTTCAGTTGCAATAAATGATAGTGCTTAAGTGCGCTCTGTCAGAACATGATAGTTAATTTAATTGCTTTTATTGAAAAAGTCAACCCTCTAAAATGCAAATTATTAAAGACTTCATTTCACAAGAAAATAAATCAGTCACATGAAGTCAATGCTGATTTAGTGTTACACTGCTACTGTTTAAAACAGTGATAAAAGATTCTGATATGCATATATGATTAATCAAGGTTTTAAGTGCTACTTTGAAAAGCAATCCTATCAGAAGGTTAATTTCTTTGCATATAGCCAAATGAAAACTGATAGTTATAAGGAAGAGCAGCAACTGAGTCTTGAGAAGAGGAGACATGAAGCATCCTTTTGCTTTTCAGAGCAAAACCAAGCAGACAATTATAATTTTTCAGCTGTTGAACTGCAAGGTTAAGATCTGCTCTTAGAGGAAACATATTGACTCCATTAAATTTTCACACAAATAGTCCCCAAAAATACATACTGTGAGACAACAGTGGTGCCAGTGTTTAAAACATATGTTTAATATTCTAGATCCTTGGCTTTTTTTCTCAATTCATTTGAGTTCAAATAGGAGTTTTCTGTGCTCAATGCTATATTGGATGTATATATCTGAACTGAAGGTGATATTCGGTCTAAACAAAGAATACATAATAGAAGGAAGTGCTGAACCTAAACAAATAAGCAAAGAAAGAAACCTGGTTATTTTATTTATTTATTTATTTATAAATTTTATTGTTTTAATTAAACAGAAAACACATACAAAAAACACTCTTCAATACATCTTCCAGCAAGCATGTCGATTGGTTACAATTGAATTCCGTGCATTACTACAATCATTATTTATATTTCATTCAAATTGAATTGTACATTTTAAATCAAAAATCTTTATACCGTCAATATACCAACATTCTCATTTTACTATATTTGTTTGAAAGTACTTTTATCTAGAATCATTCATATTTATATTATCCAATGAATAAACATTTTAAAACCGTCAACAATCTATAAGAGCTACCACATTCTACTTATTTATCGCCTAGGATTCTTATTTCTTTCCTCCATCCACCTATACCATTTATCCCATATCTGATAGAATTCTGCTTCTTTTCCCTGGATTTCCAATCTTCACTTGGAGTTAGTTTGTTTTTCCATTTCTGGGCATAGGCAATCCTTGCCGCCGTTATTATATGTAGTATTAAATACTGGATTTCTTTTTTGTATTTTGCAGGCAATATTCCTAATAAGAAGATTTCCTGTTTCCATTCTATTTTAACTCCCATTATTGCCTCCAGCCAGTTTTTGATCTTTTTCCAAAACTTTTTAGCCTCCTCACAGGTCCACCATAGGTGGTAATATGTTCCATGTATCGATTCGCATTTCCAACATTTTGGGGAGGTATTTGATGATATTTTAGCTAACCTTGTTGGTGCCAGGTACCATCTATAAAACATTTTATACTGGTTTTCCTTATATGCAACTGAGAGTGTCATTTTTAATTTTGTTCCCCAAAATTTTTCCCATTTGTCTAATTCAATATTATATCCAAAGTTCTGCGCCCATTTTATCATTTGTTCTTTCACAATTTCCTCTTCCATTTTATATTTCAGGAGAAATTTATATATTCTCCCTATCATTTTTCTATCTGGGCTTTGAATGATTTTATCCAATTCGTGTGATTCTGTTTCAATGTCATATAATTTGGTATCATTATTATTTTTAGTTTTGATTTGAAGGTAGGTTAACCAGTCCACTTTCATGTTCTGTTCTGCCAATTCTTCAATTGTTTTTAAGTTTCCCTGTCTATCAATTAAGTCTCTATATCTTAGTATTTTGTTCCAATCTATAAAATTTGGATGAGTCGTCATTTCTGTCAGTGATAGCCAATTCGGGATTTTCACGTAATGGATTTTTTTTATTTTGAGCCATTTTTGCAATAACGCTCTTCTAATTAAATGTTTTTGAAAGTATTTGTGCGTTTTATTTTTATCATTCCATAGGAATGTGTGCCAGCCTGCTTGCAAATCATGGCCTTCCAGGGTCAAAATTCTTTTATTCTTTAGCTCTATCCAATCCTTCACCCATGTTATTGATACTGCCGATGCGTATAAATCCCAATTTGGTAATGATAAACCTCCCCTCTCTTTGCTGTCTTGCAATGACTTTAGTTTAATCCTCGCTTTTCATCCCTGCCAAATAAACCTAGCAGTTATGTTATTTAATTCTTGAAAGAATTTTTTACCTGGATTAATAGGTGCGGCTTGCAACAGAAGTAAGATTCTTGGTAAAATATTCATTTTGATTGTCGCTATGCGTCCCATGAGTGATAGTTGAATATTTTTCCAATTTTCTAACTCTTTCTTTATTTGTATCACTAATTTGTTATAGTTATCATCTTTAATTGTGGAACATTTTGCCGACACCCAGATCCCCAAGTATTTCACTTTCTTAGTTATTTGCATATTGGTTATTATTTCCAGTTCCTCTTCTTGCTTTTTTGTCATGTTCTTGGTTATCATTTTTGTTTTGTTTTTATTGATCTTTAATCCTGCCACTTCGCCATATTCTTCTAATTTTTGAATTAATTTCCGACTGGATTCTAATGGGTCCTCTAGTACAAATACTAAGTCATTGGCATAGGCTTGGGCCTTATATTCTTCATTTTTGAGTCTTAAACCTTTTATTCCCTGGTCTTTCCGAATTTCATTTAATAAAATTTCCAAAGTCAATATAAACAGCAAAGGAGAGAGGGGGCATCCCTGTCTGACTCCCTTTTTTATTTCGATCTTCTCTGTTAATTCTCCATTCATCAGAACTTTGGCTGTCTGATTATTATAAAATCTATCATTTTTATAAATTTTTCACCGAAATTCATCTCATCCAATATTGTTATTATAAATTTCCAAATTACATTGTCAAATGCTTTTTGTGCATCAAGGAAAACCAGTACCATTTGTTTTTTTGGATGCGCCTCATAGTACTCTATTATGTCTAGGATGAATCTCGTATTATTTCTAATGTGTCTGTGGGGTAGAAATCCATTTTGGTCTGGATGTATTCGTTCATTTAAAACCTGTTTGATTCTTCCTGCCATAATTGCTGCAAATATTTTATAATCAGAATTTAGTAATGAAATTGGCCTGTAGGTTTGAATTTCTTGTAGGCTGGTTTCTTCTTTTGGGATTAGCGATATTATTGCTTCTGTCCATGATTCCGGTATCTTGGCTTTTCCTAAGATTTCATTAAACATGTCCACCCCTAACTCTTCCAATATTATTTTATTATATTTGTATAGCTCCACCGGTATTCCATCTGGTCCTGGTGTTTTATTTCTTTTCTGGTTTTTCAGGACTGATTCCACTTCGGCTAATGTTATTGGCCTGTTTATCGCCTCCCTTTGCTCTTTTGCGATTGGTGTTATCTTTGCTGTGTTTAAATAATGCTTTATTTTATTTTCCTCCATACTGTCTTGTGTGTATAATTTTGTGAAGTATTTATGAATAATTTTCTTCTTTTCTTCTGCTTTGTATCGAATTCTTCCCTCCTCGTCTTTTAATTGATATATCATCCTTTTTTTCTCTTTCATTCTTCAATCTATATGCCAGCCATCGTCCAGGTTTGTTGACTTGTTCAAAGTAATTTTGTCTGGCTGCTTTAATTTTCTGTGCTAATTCCTTTTGATTTATTAGGTTGAGCTTATGTTTGAATATCTCTCTTTTTTCTTTTTTAGTTTTATTCTTTGGGTCTTTCTGGAGTTCATCTTCGGCTTCCATAAGTTCCTTTTGCATACATTCTTGTTGCTTTTTTTGTTTTCTAGTTTTCCTCGCCATATAGGCAATCATAAGGCCTCTTATGTATGCTTTCATCTTTTCCGAGAGAAGAACACCATTATAGGTTTTTTGATTCGAATCTCACATATGGGTCAAAAGTAACGTTTTCTGGCTGAATTGAGTTCCTTTGCCAATTGTGAGATGCGCTTCGGGCTAACTCCTCAGAGAAAGCTCAGATAAGCGAATGGAGTGGTTTTTCATCTTATCCTACAGGAGAACACCATTATGGGTTTTTTTATTCGAACCTCACATATACAGTATATTGAGTTCTTTTGCCCATTCTGAGAAACGCATTGGTCTAAAATCTTCAGGGAAAGCTCAGCTCCCCGAATGGAGTGGTTTTTCATTGCTCCCGAGAGGAGAACACCAAGTTGGGGTTTTTTTTGGTTTTTTTTTTGAATCTCACCTATGGGTCAAAAGTAATGGTTTCTGGTTGAATTGACTTTTTTTGCCAATTCTGAGATACGCTTTGGTCTAAATCCTCAGGGAAAGCTTAGATCACCGAATGGAATGGTTTTTCACCTTTCCCGACTCTGGACAACACCAATATGTGTTTCTTGTTTGAATCTGACCTCTGGGTTAATAGTAACATTTTCTGGCTGAATTGAGTTCTTTTGCCCATTCTAAGATACGCTTTGGGCTAACTCCTCAGAGAAAGCTCAGATGCCCGAATGGAGTGCTTTTTCATCATTTCCGACAGAAGAACAACATTATGGGTTTTTTTATTCGAATCTCACATATGGGTCAAAAGTAACATTTTCTGGTTGAATTGAGTTCTTTTGCCAATTTTTAGATACACTTTGATCTAAATCCTCAGGGAAAGCTCAGATCATCGAATGGAGTGGTTTTTCGTCTTTCCCGAGAAGAGAAAAGCAATATGGGTTTCTTGTTTGAATGTGACCTCTAGGTCGATAGTAACATTTTCTGGCTGCATTGTCAGATTTTCGAATCTCACCTGTGGGTCAGATTCAAACAAGAAACACATATTTCCCGAGAGGAAATTCCTCTAATTTTCTGCGCTAATTCCTTTTGATTTATTAGGTTGAGCTTATGTTTGAATATCTCTCTTTTTTCTTTTTTAATTTTATTCTTTGGGTCTTTCTGGAGTTCATCTTTGGCTTCCATAAGTTCCTTTTGCATACATTCTTGTTGCTCTTTTTGTTTTCTAGTTTTCCTCGCCATATAGGCAATCATAAGGCCTCTTATGTATGCTTTCATAGTGTCCCAGAGATTTTGAATTTAGGTATCTTCTCTTTTATTTATTCTAAAAAATTGTTTTAGTTCTTTCTCCAGCAATTGAGTGTATTCTTTCGTTTATAACATTTGAATTCATCATCCATCTTTTTCTTCTTCTTTGACCTTTCCATCTTAATTTTATTGGGTTGTGATCTGCCCACTCATTTGCTTCTATTTCAATTTCATCTACTTGATTGCATAGTCCAGATGAAATCCAAGCCATGTCAATTCTTGATAGTGACTGATGAGGGTTCGAATAAAAAGTATATTGCTTTCTTTTTTTGTGCCTTTCTCTCCAAATATCGTGTAATTTGTATTCGATTGCCATCTCAAAAAAGGATTTGGGTAGCATTTTTTTTTGTTTTTCCTTTTGCTTTCATAGTCCATTTTTTTGTCCATTATTGCATTATAGTCCCCAATTAAGCAAATATTTTCATATTCTAATTCGTTTATTTTGTGGTGTAGTTTCCCATAAAATTCCTCTTGTTTCTGATTTGGTGCGTGTATGACTATTAATAGTATCGGTTTTTCTGTTGTCTCTAATTCAATCATTAGTATCCTGCCTTCTTCATCAGAGTAGACTTCTTTGGAATTTATTTTTTTCCTTTATATAGGTTGCTATCCCTCTTTTTTTTCTGCTAGTGCTGTGTATAATTTCCCTAGTTTTTTATTTTCCAATAAGTTCTTATGGTCCCTTTTAATATGCACTTCCTGTATGCAGATTATATCTACCTTTAGTTTCTTAAGTTTGTTAAACATCTGCGCTCTTTTTTTTGGTGCGTTCAATCCATTCAAGTTTATTGAGATAATTGTTATTTCCTGGTCCATCTTTAGATGGGGTTTTTCTTGTTACTTCTAGTTTGTATCTGACTCTTCCCTCTCACGTCCTCCTTTTCTGCTCTCTCTCTTTCTTGCCTCTGTTCTTCTTTCCTGTTTCTTTCTTTGTCTTCTGATGTTTCTTCCTCTTGGCCTCGCCTTCCCCTTTCTAGCTCCTCTTTACTTCCTTGTTCTTCTTCCCCTGTACAGTATTTCTCATAGAATTCCTGCGCTTCCTCTATATTCTCTATCTTATATCTTTTCCCTTGCCATGACACCAGTACCCCTTCTGGTATCAGCCATCTGTACATTATTCTGTTTTTATTTAACTGGTTTGTTAGAAATTGGCATTGTCTACGTCGTTCACGAATTCTCTGTGGAATCTGGTTAAGCGTGATCAACTCTTTTCCCTGGTATGTAAACATCCCTTCTCTGGTTTTTTTGTATACCTCATCTCTGGTTGTTTTTTTGGCAAATCTTACATGCACTTCTCTTGGGAGCCTGTGTCTTCTGGCATAATTAGTATGCACTCAGTAAGCTTCATCAATATCTCCTCTCAACTCTTGTTCTTTCCTCTGTAGCATTTCAGCGAAGATTCCAATCATTTTCCCTTTCAGATATTCCTCCTTCTCTTCCGGTATGTTTTGGAATCTTAAATAGAATGCAGCCCTTTCATTTTCAAGTCGCATTATTGATAACTCTAGTTCTTTATACACTTGTCTATATTCTAGCTCCATTTTTTCCACCTTCTGATCTGTTTGTTCTATTTTTGTTTCGATGTTCTGGATTTTCTGTTCATTGATTGCTAAGGCAATCTGTATCTTTTCAATTTTATCATCCACGGTTTTAATATTTCCTTTTAGTTCTCCCATTTCATTTTTCACTTCTTCATGATTCCTCCTTGTCTCTTCATGTTTGTAGCTGTCACTTCTTGATTTTTTATAAGCGTCTCTTGTATCGTTTGAAGCATTAATTGCATACTTTGCATTGTTGGTGCTGGTCCTGTTGTTTCTGCCATCTTTTCACCTTTCTCCAGCCCCAGTGCGCTCTCAATTGATCTTTGATTTGAGGAGGGGGGTGTTGCCGAAGTCGTATTAGGTGTGGTTTTTTTAATTAACTTTCCTGAAGTTGCCATTTTTATCCCCCTAATTATCCTTGTCCACAATTGCATATAAGTTCAACTTTACTTCTGCTTTATCAACAATATCAATGTTATCGATCTTATCAATCTTATCAAAAGTTATCTATCTCAATATTTAGTAATAATTAACCTTCCTTAATATCATGTTTCAATATCCACACATTCTTATGTATTATTCCATTCTATTTTGATCCTTAATTATCATATATCTTCGCGTTATATATCACACAGTTATCTTATACAGATTGATATCTCTCAAGTGTATCAATTATAAGGATAATAGGTAATAAAAGGTTACTGATTTTTTCAGACCGCAGGTTCCAATTTTGATCCACTAGATGTCACCCTCTGTTCAGTATCAGTGTTAGTGTCAGTCAGTTAATACAGCCATTCCAGCTACCAGGGGAAATAAGGGTGGGTGGGTGGGTAGGCCCTAATCGTCCAGAAGAGCAAGAGGGGAAAAAAAGTCAGCAAATCAACAACCAACCCAAATGTTGAACAATTCTTCTGTACTTTCCAAGTCTTTTCAATAATTACACTGTCCTACTCCTGTTATCCATGCTGGGATTTTGTTCTCTCTCTGGCCTATTTAGTTCAAGTTATTTACGCTGTCAATTCACAGTCCATAAATCTGCTCTCACAGCTTCTCAGCAAAAGTCTGAAAAAATCTCCTTCTCAGAGCCTCCTTCTTTCCAGCTCACCTTTCTGCCTATTATGCGTTTTTCCCTCTTCTTTGGGTTGTAGTAACGGATATCTCAATTTCAGCTGCTCTGTCTCTTTGCTTCCTTCTTATGCGGTCGCCATTGTTCCAGACCTGACAAAGTGGCAGGTTGATTCCTCGTCCGTTTAGTGGGTTTCTCCTGCCGCTGGGAGGATTTGCCTTATCACCCCAGCGTCTTCAGAGTTTCCCCCTTAATCTGTTGGTCCCTACAGGATCCACAGCACTCAAATATGAGCCCAAACAAAGAAGTTGGAGTTAAAGATCAGGAGAGCTCCCGTTCCTCAGCTCCAGACACGCTGACGTCACCACAGGAAGTCTAAACCTGGTTATTTTAAATTAAATGTTATTACCAGCAAATTAGTTCAGTTAATTTAAAATATAAATTTTTTTTTATTTTTTTTTATTTTTAAACAAACAAAAACGAACAAAAAACATAAAACATATACAACCTTCTTCATATAGTGTGTCGTTTGGTTACAAGATTTTGTGGGTCCTTCACATAGTCACCACTTACAATTATATATCAAATCACAAATTGTTCATTAGATAAACATAAGTACATTATTATTAAATGTCAATTTTTCAACTGTACTTATTATTCCTTAATTTTAAACAAGATATTCTGAATATTGAATCCATACATACAACATCATACTGCCTCAATAGTTCAACTCCAATTATTATTCCTACGTTTTAAACAAAATATTCTATATATTGAAATCATACATACATTATTCCATTACATCGTTCTAATCTGTTTAACAGTGCTAAACCCTTATAGAAAAAGTAACATTTTCTAGCTAAATTGAGGTCTTTTGCCTATTCTGAGATACGCTTTGGTCTAAAATCTGCAGGAAAAGTTCAGATCCCCGAATGGAGTGTTTTTCATCTTTTCCAGCAGAAGAACACCATTATGGGTTTTTTGATTCGAATCTCACATATAGGTCAAAAGTAACGTTTTCTGGCTGAATTGAGTTCTTTTGCCAATTCTGAGATAAGCTTTGGTCTAACTCCTCAGGGAAAGGTCAGATCCCCGAATGGAGTGGTTTTTCATCGTTCCCGAGAGGAGAACGCCAAGATGGTTGGTTTTTTTCCGAATCTCACCTGTGGGTCAAAAGTAATGCTTTCGGGTTGAATTGACTTCTTTTGCCAATTCTGAGATACGCTTTGGTCTAAATCCCAGGGAAAGCTTAGATCACCGAATGGAATGGCTTTTGACCTTTCCCGACTCAGGACCACACCAATATATGTTTCTTGTTTGAATCTGACCTCTGGGTTAGAAGTAACATTTTCTGGCTGAATTGAGTTTTTTTGCCCATTCTAAGATACGCTTCGGGCTAACTCCTCAGAGAAAGCTCAGATGCCCGAATGCTTTTTCATCTTTTCCGAGAGAAGAACACCATTATAGTTTTTTGATTCGAATCTCACATATGGGTCAAAAGTAACGTTTTCTGGCTGAATTGAGTTCCTTTGCCAATTATGAGATGCGCTTCGGGCTAACTCCTCAGAGAAAGCTCAGATAAGCGAATGGAGTGGTTTTTCATCTTAACCTACAGGAGAACACCATTATGGGTTTTTTATTCGAACCTCACATATATATTGAATTCTTTTGCCCATTCTGAGAAACGCATTGGTCTAAAATCTTCAGGGAAAGCTCAGCTCCCCGAATGGAGTGGTTTTTCATTGCTCCCGAGATGAGAACGCCAAGTTGGGTTTCTTGTTTGAATGTGACCTCTAGGTCAATAGTAACATTTTCTGGCTGCATTGTCAGATTTTCGAATCTCACCTGTGGGTCAGATTAAAACAAGAAACACATATTTCCCGAGAGGAGAAAACCAATATGGGTTTCTTATTCGAATCTCACCTGTGGATCAATAGTAATGTTTTCTGGTTGAATTGACTTCTTTTGCCCATTCTAAAAAACGTTTTGGTCGAAAATCCTCAGGGAAAACTCAGAGGCCCCAATTGAGTGCTTTTTCATCATTTCCGACAGAAGAACACCAAGATGGCTTTTTTAATTCAAATCTCACCTGTGGGTCAAAAGTAACGTTTTCTAGCTGAATTTCAGTTCTTTTGCCAATTATGAGATATGCTTTGGTCGAAAATCGCAGGGAAAGCTCAGATCACCAAATGGAGTGGTTTGTCACCTTTTCCGACAGGAAAACATGAATATGGGTTTAAAGTTCGAATCTCACATATGGGTCAAAGTAACGTTTTCTGGCTGAATTAAGTTCTTTTGCCAATTCTGAGATAAGCTTTGGTCCACCTCCTCAGGGAACGCTCAGATCAGCAGAGTGGTTTTTTACCTTCCCCGACTCAGGACACCACTAATATGTGTATGTTGTTCGAAACTGAGCTCTGGATCAAAAGTTACCTTTTCTGGCTGAACTGAGTTCTTTTCCCAATTCTGAGATAAGCTTTTGTTTTTTAGCTCCCCCAACTCAGGACACCACTAACATGTGTATGTTGTTCGAAACTGAGCTCTGGGTCAAAAGTTACCTTTTCTGGCTGAATTGAGTTCTTTGCCAATAGTGGGATAAGATTTGGTCTAACTCTTCAGGGAAAGGTCAGATCAGCGAATGGAGTGTTTTTTAGCTCCCCCGACTCAGGAAACCACTGACATATGTATGTGGTTCGAAACTGAGCTCTGGGTCAAAAGTTACGTTTTCTGGCTGAATTGAGTTCTTTTGCCAATTCTGAGATAAGCTTTGGTCTAACTCCTCAGGGAAAGGTCAGATGAGCGAATGGAGTGGTTTTGTAACTTCCCCGACTCAGGACACCACTAACATGTGTATGTTCTTCGCAACTGAGCTCTGGGTCAAAAGTTACCTTTTCTGGCTGAATTGAATTCTTTTGCCAATTCTGACATAAGGTTTGGTCTAACTCCTCAGGAAAAGGTCAGATCAGCGAATGGAGTGGTTTTTTAGCTTCCCCGACTCAGGACAAACATGTGTATCTTCTTTGAAACTGTGCTCTGGGTCAACGGTTACGTTTTCTGGCTGAATTGAGTTATTTTGCCAATTATGAGATATGCTTTGGTCGAAAATCGCAGGGAAAGCTCAGATCACCAAATGGAGTGGTTTGTCACCTTTTCCGACAGGAAAACATGAATATGGGTTTAAAGTTCGAATCTCACATATGGTTCAAAGTAATGTTTTCTGGCTGAATTGAGTTCTTTTGCCAATTCTGAGATAAGCTTTGCTCTAACTCCTCACGGAAAGCTCAGATCAGCGAATGGAGAGGTTTTTTAGCTTCCCCGACTCAGGACACTTATCTCAGCTTATCTCTTATCGCTTATCTTGATATTTGACATATATAAAAGTTACATTTGACACAAATGTAACTTTTGACCCAAGCTTTTGTAGCTTCCCCGACTCAGGACACCACTAACATATGCATCTTGTTCGAAACTGAGCTCTGGGTCAAAAGTTACGTTTCTGGCTGAATTGGGCTCTTTTGCCAATTCTGATATCAGCTTTGGTCTAACTCCTCAGGGAAAGCTCAGATCAGCGAATGGAGTGGTTTTTTAGCTTCCCCGACTCAGGACACCACTAACATATGCATGTTGTTCGAAACTGAGCTCTGGGTCAAAAGTTACGTTTCTGGCTGAATTGGGCTCTTTTGCCAATTCTGAGATAAGCTTTGGTCTAACTCCTCAGGGAAAGCTCAGATCAGTGAATGGAGTGGTTTTTTAGCTTCCCCGACTCAGGACACTACTAACATATGCATGTTGTTTGAAACTGAGCTCTGGTCAAAAGTTACGTTTTTGGCTGAATTGGGCTCTTTTGCCAATTCTGATATCAGCTTTGGTCTAACTCCTCAGGGAAAGCTCAGATCAGCGAATGGAGTGGTTTTTTAGCTTCCCCGACTCAGGACACCACTAACATATGCATGTTGTTCGAAACTGAGCTCTGGGTCAAAAGTTACCTTTCTGGCTGAATTGGGCTCTTTTGCCAATTCTGATATCAGCTTTGGTCTAACTCCTCAGGGAAAGCTCAGATCAGCGAATGGAGTGGTTTTTTAGCTTCTCCGACTCAGGACACCACTAACATATGCATGTTGTTTGAAACTGAGCTCTGGGTCAAAAGTTACGTTTTTGGCTGAATTGGGCTCTTTTGCCAATTCTGATATCAGCTTTGGTCTAACTCCTCAGGGAAAGCTCAGATCAGCGAAAGGAGTGGTTTTTTAGCTTCCCCTACTCAGGACACCACTAAGATATGCATGTTGTTCGAAACTGAGCTCTGGGTCAAAAGTTACCTTTCTGGCTGAATTGGGCTCTTTTGCCAATTCTGATATCAGCTTTGGTCTAACTCCTCAGGGAAAGCTCAGATCAGCGAATAGAGTGGTTTTTTAGCTTCCCCGACTCAGGACACCACTAACATATGCATGTTTCTCGAAACTGAGCTCTGGGTCAAAAGTTACGTTTCTGGATGAATTGGGCTCTTTTGCCAATTCTGATATCAGCTGGAGTGGTTTGTCACCTTTTCCGACAGGAAAACATGAATATGGGTTTAAAGTTCGAATCTCACATATGGGTCAAAGTAACGTTTTCTGGCTGAATTGAGTTCTTTTTCCAATTCTAATATCAGCTTAGGTCTAACTCCTCAGGGAAAGCTCAGATCACCGAATGGAGTGGTTTTTTAGCTTCCCCGACTCAGGACACCACTAAGATATGCATGTTATTCGAAACTGAGCTCAGGGTCAAAAGTTACCTTTCTGGCTGAATTGGGCTCTTTTGCCAATTCTGATATCAGATTTGGTCTTACTCCTCAGGGAAAGCTCAGATCAGCGAATAGAGTGGTTTTTTAGCTTCCCCGACTCAGGACACCAATAACATCTGTATGTTGTTCGAAACTGAGCTCTGGATCAAAAGTTACCTTTTCTGGCTGAACTGAGTTCTTTTCCCAATTCTGAGATAAGCTTTGGTTTTTTAGCTCCCCCAACTCAGGACACCACTAACATGTGTATGTTGTTCGAAACTGAGCTCTGGGTCAAAAGTTACCTTTTCTGGCTGAATTGAGTTCTTTTGCCAATTCTGAGATAAGGTTTGGTCTAACTCCTCAGGAAAAGGTCAGATCAGCGAATGGAGTGGTTTTTTAGCTTCCCCGACTCAGGACAAACATGTGTATCTTCTTTGAAACTGTGCTCTGGGTCAACGGTTACATTTTCTGGCTGAATTGAGTTATTTTGCCAATTATGAGATATGCTTTGGTCGAAAATCGCAGGGAAAGCTCAGATCACCAAATGGAGTGGTTTGTCACCTTTTCCGACAGGAAAACATGAATTTGGGTTTAAAGTTCGAATCTCACATATGGTTCAAAGTAATGTTTTCTGGCTGAATTGAGTTCTTTTGCCAATTCTGAGATAAGCTTTGCTCTAACTCCTCACGGAAAGCTCAGATCAGCGAATGGAGAGGTTTTTTAGCTTCCCCGACTCAGGACACTTATCTCAGCTTATCTCTTATCGCTTATCCTGATATTTGACATATATAAAAGTTACATTTGACACAAATGTAACTTTTGACCCAAGCTTTTGTAGCTTCCCCGACTCAGGACACCACTAACATATGCATCTTCTTCGAAACTGAGCTCTTGGTCAAAAGTTACGTTTCTGGCTGAATTGGGCTCTTTTGCCAATTCTGATATCAGCTTTGGTCTAACTCTTCAGGGAAAGCTCAGATCAGCGAATGGAGTGGTTTTGTAGCTTCCCCGACTCAGGACACCACTAAGATATGCATGTTGTTTGAAACTGAGCTCTGGGACAAAAGTTACCTTTCTGGCTGAATTGGGCTCTTTTGCCAATTCTGAGATAAGCTTTGGTCTAACTCCTCAGGGAAAGCTCAGATCAGCGAATAGAGTGGTTTTTTAGCTTCTCCGACTCAGGACACCACTAACAGATGCATCTCGTTCGAAACTGAGCTCTAGGTCAAAAGTTTCGTTTCTGGGTGAATTGGGCTCTTTTGCCAATTCTGATATCAGCTTTGGTCTAACTCCTCAGAGAAAGCTCAGATCAGCGAAAGGAGTGGTTTTTTAGCTTCCCCTACTCAGGACACCACTAAGATATGCATGTTGTTCGAAACTGAGCTCTGGGTCAAAAGTTACCTTTCTGGCTGAATTGGGCTCTTTTGCCAATTCTGATATCAGCTTTGGTCTAACTCCTCAGGGAAAGCTCAGATCAGCGAATAGAGTGGTTTTTTAGCTTCCCCGACTCAGGACACCACTAACATATGCATGTTTCTCGAAACTGAGCTCTGGGTCAAAAGTTACGTTTCTGGATGAATTGGGCTCTTTTGCCAATTCTGATATCAGCTGGAGTGGTTTGTCACCTTTTCCGACAGGAAACCATGAATATGGGTTTAAAGTTCGAATCTCACATATGGGTCAAAGTAACGTTTTCTGGCTGAATTGAGTTCTTTTTCCAATTCTAATATCAGCTTAGGTCCAACTCCTCAGGGAAAGCTCAGATCAGCGAAAGGAGTGGTTTTTTAGCTTCCCCGACTCAGGACACCACTAACATATGCATGTGGTTCGAAACTGAGCTCTGGGTCAAAAGTTACGTTTCTGGCTGAATTGGGATCTTTTGCCAATTCTGATATAAGCTTTGGTGTATCTCCTCAGGGAAAGCTCAGATCAGCGAATGGAGTGGTTTTTTAGCTTCCCCGACTCAGGACACCACTAACATATGCATGTGGTTCGAAACTGAGCTCTGGGTCAAAAGTTACGTTTCTGGCTGAATTGGGCTCTTTTGCCAATTCTGATATAAGCTTTGGTCTAACTCCTCAGGGAAAGCTCAGATCAGCGAATGGAGTGGTTTTTTAGCTTCCCCGACTCAGGACACCACTAACATATGCATGTGGTTCGAAACTGAGCTCTGGGTCAAAAGTTACGTTTCTGGCTGAATTGGGATCTTTTGCCAATTCTGATATATTCTTTGGTGTATCTCCTCAGGGAAAGCTCAGATCAGCGAATGGAGTGGTTTTTTAGCTTCCCCGACTCAGGACACCACTAACATATGCATGTGGTTCGAAACTGAGCTCTGGGTCAAAAGTTACGTTTCTGGCTGAATTGGGATCTTTTGCCAGTTCTGATATAAGCTTTGGTCTAACTCCTCAGGGAAAGCTCAGATCAACGAATGGAGTTGTTTTTTAGCTTCCCCGACTCAGGACACCACTAACATATGCATGTGGTTCGAAACTGAGCTCTGGGTCAAAAGTTACGTTTCTGGCTGAATTGGGATCTTTTGCCAATTCTGATATTATCTTTGGTGTATCTCCTCAGGGAAAGCTCAGATCAGCGAATGGAGTGGTTTTTTAGCTTCCCCGACTCAGGACACCACTAACATATGCATGTGGTTCGAAACTGAGCTCTGGGTCAAAAGTTACGTTTCTGGCTGAATTGGGATCTTTTGCCAATTCTGATATTATCTTTGGTGTATCTCCTCAGGGAAAGCTCAGATCAGCGAATGGAGTGGTTTTTTAGCTTCCCCGACTCAGGACACCACTAACATATGCATGTGGTTCGAAACTGAGCTCTGGGTCAAAAGTTACGTTTCTGGCTGAATTGGGCTCTTTTGCCAATTCTTTATTTATTTATTTATTTATTATTCATGCTTCTAGACCGCCCCCTCTCCCAAAATGGACTCGGGGCGGTGTACAGTCCATGCAAAATATATCAAAATACAATAAAAATTGAATATGTACAGTTGGAATGGAGGAGGTTAAAAATGGAATTAAAAGAACTGTACAAAGCAATATATATAAATATAGGATTTTGAACCCCTAAAACACACACAATAAGTTAAAAACAATACCCCTAAAATAACCAGTTAATACATTTGCCAGGAGGGACAGTTGTAATTATGCCAGGCCTGCTAATCGGAACAGGTGAGTCTTCAATTTTTGCCGGAAGGAGCGGAGGTCGGTAGTGGTTCTAATGTCGGGGGGGAGGTCATTCCAGAGGGTTGGGCCCATCACAGAGAAGGCCCTACTCCTTGGTGTCGCCCGTTGGCATTGCCTAGTGGACGGCACCAGGAGAAGTCCCTCTCTGTGTGAGCGAATTGGCCGCAGGGATGTATGTGGGAGGATGCGATCCCGCAAGTAACTAGGTCCCGTGCCATGGAGCGCTTTAAAGATGGTAATCAGCACCTTGAAACGTACCCGAAAAACCACAGGTAGCCAGTGCAGCTCGCGCAGGAGAGGTGTTACGTGGGAGTACCTCGTACTCCCCATCACAGCCCGCGCGGCTGCGTTCTGAACTAACTGCAGTCTCCGGTTCTGATATATTCTTTGGTGTATCTCCTCAGGGAAAGCTCAGACCAGCGAATGGAGTGGTTTTTTAGCTTCCCCGACTCAGGACACCACTAACATATACATGTGGTTCGAAACTGAGCTCTGGGTCAAAAGTTACGTTTCTGGCTGAATTGGGATCTTTTGCCAGTTGTGATATAAGCTTTGGTCTAACTCCTCAGGGAAAGCTCAGATCAACGAATGGAGTTGTTTTTTAGCTTCCCCGTCTCAGGACACCACTAACATATGCATGTGGTTCGAAACTGACCTCTGGGTCAAAAGTTACGTTTCTGGCTGAATTGGGATCTTTTGCCAATTCTGATATTATCTTTCGTGTATCTCCTCAGGGAAAGCTCAGATCAGCGAATGGAGTGGTTTTTTAGCTTCCCCGACTCAGGACACCACTAACATATGCATGTGGTTCGAAACTGAGCTGTGGGTCAAAAGTTACGTTTCTGGCTGAATTGGGATCTTTTGCCAATTCTGATATTATCTTTGGTGTATCTCCTCAGGGAAAGCTCAGATCAGCGAACGGAGTGGTTTTTTAGCTTCCCCGACTCAGGACACCACTAACATATGCATGTGGTTCGAAACTGAGCTCTGGGTCAAAAGTTACGTTTCTGGCTGAATTGGGCTGTTTTGCCAATTCTGATTTTATCTTTGGTGTATCTCCACAGGGAAAGCTCAGATCAGCGAAAGGAGTGGTTTTTTAGCTTCCCCGACTCAGGACACCACTAACATATGCATGTGGTCTCGAAACTGAGCTCTGGGTCAAAAGTTACGTTTCTGGATGAATTGGGCTCTTTTGCCAATTCTGATATCAGCTGGAGTGGTTTGTCACCTTTTCCGACAGGAAAACATGAATATGGGTTTAAAGTTTGAATTTCACATATGGGTCAAAGTAACGTTTTCTGGCTGAATTGAGTTCTTTTTCCAATTCTAATATCATCTTAGGTCTAACTCCTCAGGGAAAGCTCAGATCACCGAATGGAGTGGTTCTTTAGCTTCCCCGACTCAGGACACCACTGAGATATGCATGTTATTCGAAACTGAGCTCAGGGTCAAAAGTTACCTTTCTCGCTGAATTGGGCTCTTTTGCCAATTCTGATATCAGATTTGGTCTTACTCCTCAGGGAAAGCTCAGATCAGCGAATAGAGTGGTTTTTTAGCTTCCCCGACTCAGGACACCACTAACATATGCATGTGGTTCGAAACTGAGCTGTGGGTCAAAAGTTACGTTTCTGGCTGAATTGGGCTCTTTTGCCAATTCTGATTTTATCTTTGGTGTATCTCCTCAGGGAAAGCTCAGATCAGCGAAAGGAGTGGTTTTTTAGCTTCCCCGACTCAGGACACCACTAACATATGCATGTGGTTCGAAACTGAGCTCTGGGTCAAAAGTTACGTTTCTGGCTGAATTGGGCTCTTTTGCGAATTCTGATATCAGCTGGAGTGGTTTGTCACCTTTTCCGACAGGAAAACATGAATATGGGTTTAAAGTTTGAATCTCACATATGGGTCAAAGTAACGTTTTCTGGCTGAATTGAGTTCTTTTTCCAATTCTAATATCAGCTTAGGTCTAACTCCTCAGGGAAAGCTCAGATCACCGAATGGAGTGGTTCTTTAGCTTCCCCGACTCAGGACACCACTAACATATGCATGTGGTTCGAAACTGAGCTCTGGGTCAAAAGTTACGTTTCTGGCTGAATTGGGCTCTTTTGCCAATTCTTTATTTATTTATTTATTTATTATTCATGCTTCTAGACCGCCCCCTCTCCCAAAATGGACTCGGGGCGGTGTACAGTCCATGCAAAATATATCAAAATACAATAAAAATTGAATATGTACAGTTGGAATGGAGGAGGTTAAAAATTGAATTAAAAGAACTGTACAAAGCAATATATATAAATATAGGATTTTGAACCCCTAAAACACACACAATAAGTTAAAAACAATACCCCTAAAATAACCAGTTAATACATTTGCCAGGAGGGAGAGTTGTAATTATGCCAGGCCTGCTAATCGGAACAGGTGAGTCTTCAATTTTTGCCGGAAGGAGCGGAGGTCGGTAGTGGTTCTAATGTCGGGGGGGAGGTCATTCCAGAGGGTTGGGCCCATCACAGAGAAGGCCCTACTCCTTGGTGTCGCCCGTTGGCATTGCCTAGTGGACGGCACCAGGAGAAGTCCCTCTCTGTGTGAGCGAATTGGCCGCAGGGATGTATGTCGGAGGATGCGATCCCGCAAGTAACTAGGTCCCGTGCCATGGAGCGCTTTAAAGATGGTAATCAGCACCTTGAAACGTACCCGAAAAACCACAGGTAGCCAGTGCAGCTCGCGCAGGAGAGGTGTTACGTGGGAGTACCTCGTACTCCCCATCACAGCCCGCGCGGCTGCGTTCTGAACTAACTGCAGTCTCCGGTTCTGATATAAGCTTTGGTCTAACTCCTCAGGGAAAGCTCAGATCAGCGAATGGAGTGGTTATTTACCTTCCCCGACTCAGGACACCACTAACATATGCATGTGGTTCGAAACTGAGCTCTGGGTCAAAAGTTACGTTTCTGGCTGAATTGGGATCTTTTGCCAGTTCTGATATAAGCTTTGGTCTAACTCCTCAGGGAAAGCTCAGATCAGCGAATGGAGTTGTTTTTTAGCTTCCCCGACTCAGGACACCACTAACATATGCATGTGGTTCGAAACTGAGCTTTGGATCTAAAGTTACGTTTCTGGCTGAATTGGGATCTTTTGCCAATTCTGATATAAGCTTTGGTGTATCTCCTCAGGGAAAGCTCAGATCAGCGAAAGGAGTGGTTTTTTAGCTTCCCCGACTCAGGACACCACTAACATATGCATGTGGTTCGAAACTGAGCTCTGGGTCAAAAGTTACGTTTCTGGCTGAATTGGGATCTTTTGCCAGTTCTGATATAAGCTTTGGTCTAACTCCTCAGGGAAAGCTCAGATCAGCGAATGGAGTTGTTTTTTAGCTTCCCCGACTCAGGACACCACTAACATATGCATGTGGTTCGAAACTGAGCTCTGGGTCAAAAGTTACGTTTCTGGCTGAATTGGGATCTTTTGCCAATTCTGATATATTCTTTGGTGTATCTCCTCAGGGAAAGCTCAGATCAGCGAATGGAGTGGTTTTTTAGCTTCCCCGACTCAGGACACCACTAACATATGCATGTGGTTCGAAACTGAGCTCTGGGTCAAAAGTTACGTTTCTGGCTGAATTGGGATCTTTTGCCAGTTGTGATATAAGCTTTGGTCTAACTCCTCAGGGAAAGCTCAGATCAACGAATGGAGTTGTTTTTTAGCTTCCCCGTCTCAGGACACCACTAACATATGCATGTGGTTCGAAACTGACCTCTGGGTCAAAAGTTACGTTTCTGGCTGAATTGGGATCTTTTGCCAATTCTGATATTATCTTTCGTGTATCTCCTCAGGGAAAGCTCAGATCAGCGAATGGAGTGGTTTTTTAGCTTCCCCGACTCAGGACACCACTAACATATGCATGTGGTTCGAAACTGAGCTGTGGGTCAAAAGTTACGTTTCTGGCTGAATTGGGATCTTTTGCCAATTCTGATATTATCTTTGGTGTATCTCCTCAGGGAAAGCTCAGATCAGCGAACGGAGTGGTTTTTTAGCTTCCCCGACTCAGGACACCACTAACATATGCATGTGGTTCGAAACTGAGCTCTGGGTCAAAAGTTACGTTTCTGGCTGAATTGGGCTCTTTTGCCAATTCTTTATTTATTTATTTATTTATTATTCATGCTTCTAGACCGCCCCCTCTCCCAAAATGGACTCGGGGCGGTGTACAGTCCATGCAAAATATATCAAAATACAATAAAAATTGAATATGTACAGTTGGAATGGAGGAGGTTAAAAATGGAATTAAAAGAACTGTACAAAGCAATATATATAAATATAGGATTTTGAACCCCTAAAACACACACAATAAGTTAAAAACAATACCCCTAAAATAACCAGTTAATACATTTGCCAGGAGGGATAGTTGTAATTATGCCAGGCCTGCTAATCGGAACAGGTGAGTCTTCAATTTTTGCCGGAAGGAGCGGAGGTCGGTAGTGGTTCTAATGTCGGGGGGGAGGTCATTCCAGAGGGTTGGGCCCATCACAGAGAAGGCCCTACTCCTTGGTGTCGCCCGTTGGCATTGCCTAGTGGACGGCACCAGGAGAAGTCCCTCTCTGTGTGAGCGAATTGGCCGCAGGGATGTATGTGGGAGGATGCGATCCCGCAAGTAACTAGGTCCCGTGCCATGGAGCGCTTTAAAGATGGTAATCAGCACCTTGAAACGTACCCGAAAAACCACAGGTAGCCAGTGCAGCTCGCGCAGGAGAGGTGTTACGTGGGAGTACCTCGTACTCCCCATCACAGCCCGCGCGGCTGCG
>JAKRSK010000026.1:0-10821 GCA_029891615.1 Natrix natrix natrix
TTTATTTATTATTATTTATTTCTTTAGATTTCTAAACCGCCCCCTCTCCCAAAAAGGGACTCGGGGCGGTGTACAGTCAGATAAAATGCAGATAAAATACATGAATAACAATATAAATAATATAAAACAATTGAATACTAAACATTTAGGTGGAGGAGATGAGACTGTACAAGAAATAAATATGCTATGAAACCCTAAAAAACATCCCCAATTAAAATACCCAAACCCAGTTAAAATATATCCCCGGGAGGCAAAACTAAGAGAGTGCCAGGCCAGCTAATTGAAACAGGTGAGTCTTTAATTTTTGACGGAAGGAGCGGAGGTCGGTGGTGGTTCTGATGTCGGGGGGAGGTCATTCCAGAGGGTTGGGCCCATCACAGAGAAGGACCTACTCCTAGGTGTCGCCCGCTGGCATTGCCTAGCGGACGGCACCAGGAGGAGTCCCTCCCTGTGTGAGCGGATTGGTCGTAGGGACGTGTGTGGTAGGATGCGATCCTGCAGATAACTAGGTCCTATGCCATGGAGCGCTTTAAAGATGGTAATCAATACCTTGAAACGCACCCGAAAGGCCACAGGCAGCCAGTGCAGCTCGCGCAGGAGGGGTGTTACGTGGGAGTATCGTGTACTCCCCATGATGACCCGCGCGGCTGCGTTCTGGACTAGCTGCAGTCTTCGGATGCGTCCCAAGGGAAGCCCCATGTAGAGGGCATTGCAGTAGTCCAGGCGAGACGTCACCAGCGCATGAGTGACCGTGCGCAGGGCACTCCGGTCCAGTAGGGGGCGCAATTGGCGCACCAGGCGGACCTGGTGGAACGCCCCCCTTGCCACGGCTGCCACATGGTCCTCCATTGACAGCCGGGCATCAAGGAGGACGCCCAAATTGCGCGCCCGTTCCACAGGGGACAGTTGTTCGCCCCCTATGGCCAGCGATGGTGTCAGCTGGCTGAACCGAGGTGCCGGTAGCCACAGCCACTCGGTCTTGGAGGGGTTGAGTTTGAGTCTGTTGTCCCCCATCCAGACCCCGACGGCTTCCAAACACCGGGACATCACTTCGACAGCCTCGTTGGGGTGGTTTGGGGTTGAAATGTACAGCTGAGTATCATCAGCGTACAGGTGGTACTCAACCCCAAAACCACGGATGATCTCACCCAGCGGCTTCACATATGCGTTGAACAGGAGAGGCGAGAGGACCGACCCCTGTGGCACCCCACAAGTGAGTGGCCTCAGGGTCGACCTCTGCCCCCCTGTCAACACACATTGCTTCCGGTCGGAGAGGTAGGAGCCGAACCACCGCAAAACGGTGCCTCCGACTCCCATCCCCTCTAACCGGCGCAATAGGATACCATGGTCGATGGTATCAAAAGCCGCCGAGAGGTCTAATAGGACCAGGATAGAGGAACAACCCCTATCTCTGGCCCTCCAGAGATCATCAACCAACGCGACCAAGGCTGTCTCTGTGCTGTGCCCGGGTCGGAAGCCGGACTGGCGTGGGTCTAGATAATCGGATTCGTCCAGGTGTCGTGGAAACTGCTGCGCCACCACATTCTCAACAACCTTCGCCAAAAAGGGGAGGTTGGAGACTGGACGGTAATTAGCTAGCTCCATTGGGTCGAGCGAAGGCCTCTTGAGCAAGGGTCTCACCACCGCCTCTTTCAAGGCGGTTGGTAAGTATCCCTCACCCAATGAGGCGTTCACCAGGCCCAGAAGCCAGCCTCGTGTCACCTCCCAGGCTGCCAGTACCAGCCAGGAGGGACACGGGTCCATTGAACATGTAGTGGGCCGCAGCCGTCCACGCAACCTGTCCAAATCCTCGGGGGCAACAGAGTCAAACTCCTCCCAGAATGGTCTCTCAAGACTCGCTGTTGACGGCTCGTCTGGTCCACTGACGGAGGTCCATCCGCTCCGGATCTGAGCAATTTTGTCCTGCAGATATTCCCCAAACTCCTCTGCTCTTCCCTGTAGGGTGCCCCCCGCGTCCCCTGCGATAAAAGGGAGCGGGTCACCCGAAACAGGGCGGCAGGGCGGTTATCCGCGGACGCAATAAGGGCGGCACAATGCCTACGCTTGGCCGCTCTTATTGCCACAAGGTAAGTCCGCAAATAGGCTCTTACCTGTGTTCGGTCAGATTCGGAGCGTGAGGACCTCCACCTGCTCTCTAGACGTCTCCTGTGGCGCTTCATCACCCTTAGCTCCTCAGTAAACCAAGGAGCCCGGGTGGGTCGATGCCGCAGGAGAGGTCGCAAAGGCGCAACCCGGTCCAAGGCCCCAGTCGTCGCCCTATTCCAGGCAGTCACTAGGTCCTCGGAGCGGGAGCGGGACAGGGCTACAGGTATTGGCCCAAGCTCCGTCTGGAATCTATCCGATTCCATCAGGTGCCTGGGGCGGTACCAGCTTGTAGAGTCTGGTTCCGCCTCCTCGCGGTGGGGGATAGCGCCAGGGAAGTCCAGCCGGAGGGATGAGTGATCTGACCATGACAGGGGCGTGATGACTAAGTCCCCTATTCCCAGATCACTCGTCCACTGTTCAGATACAAAAATGAGGTCCAGTGTGTGGCCCCCTTCGTGAGTGGGGCCCTGAACTAATTGGGTCAGGTCCATGGCCGTCATGGAAGCCATGAACTCCCGAGCCACCTCGGAAGCCGCTCCCGTCGATGGCAAGTTGAAGTCCCCCATGACCAAGAGTCTGGGGGTCTCAACTGCCGTCGCTGAGATTAGCTCGAGGAGCTCGGGCAGGGCTGCTGATGCATAGCAAGGAGCCAAGTATACAATCAGCAAGCCCCACTGCCTCCCTGGGCCCCAGTTCACACCAAGGGACTCACACCCGGGTATCTGAGGGACAGTGAACTCCCTCGGCTCTAAACATTCCCAAATAACCACCGCCACCCCACCACCCTTACCCAGGGCCCGGGGCTGATGGAATGCCCGGAAACCTGGTGGGCACATTTCCACGAGGGGTAAACCACCCTCATGGCCCAACCAGGTCTCCGTTATCCCTGCAAGGTCTAGCTCCCCCTCTGAGATCAACTCATTGATGAGGGGGGCCTTGTTGGTAACAGACCTTGCATTGCAAAGCATCCTGTTGGCACCGACTGGAGGGGTTGGGGGTCCGGGGCACCGTTTTGCGGTGGTTCGGCTCCTACCTCTCCTCCGGCCGGACGCAACGTGTGTTGGCAGGTGGAGCAGAGGTCGACCCTAAGCCCCCTTACTTGTGGGGTGCCACAGGGGGTCGGTCCTCTCGCCGCTCCTGTTCCAACACATATATGAAGCCGCTTGGGTGAGATACATCCGTGGTTTCGGGGTGGGATATCATCTGTACGCTGATGATATTCAGCTGTACATTTCCCCCCCCGCACCCCCAACAGGCCATCGAAGTGATGTCCCGGTATGTTGTGGAAGCCGTACGGGTCTTGGGATGGATGACAACCGACTCAGGCTCAACCCTTCCAAGACGTAGGGGGGCTGTGGTCCCGGCCACCCCGGTTCAACCAGATAATTCTCATCTCTGGCCATTTGGGGGCGATTCAACTTCGCCCCCCGCTGAGAGCGGGCGCCGGGCGCGCAATTTGGGCGTCCTCCTGGATGCCCAGGCTTTGTCCATGGGCTCAATGAACATGTGTCCTCCCGTGGGCCAGGGGGCGGGGGTTCCACCAGGTTCCGCCTGGTGCGCACAATTGCGCCCCCTATTGGACCGGGACGGTACGCCTTACGCCACTGTCACCCATAGCGCTTGGTGGACGTCCCTCGCCTGGGACTACTGTAACGTCTTCTCTACATGGGGCTTCTCCCTTGAAATGCACTCCGGGAGACCTGCAGTTGGTCCAGGAATGGCGGACGCGTGCCGCGCGGGTGAATTATGGGGTAGTACCAAGTACTCCCATGTGACACCTCTCCTGCGCGAGCTGCACTGGCTTCCTGTGGTCTATCGAGTGCGTTTCAAGGTTTTGATTACGATCTTTAAAGCGCTCCATGGCTCAGGACCTAGTTACCTGCGGGATCGTATTCTGCCCCATACATCCCTACGACCCATCCGCTCGCACAGAGAGGGACTTCTCCAGGTGCCGTCTACCAGACAGTGCCATGGGGCGGCGCCTAGGAGCAGAGCCTTCTCTGTGGCGGGCCCAGCCCTGTGGAATGACCTCCCCCCAGATATTAGGACTACTACTGACCTCCGCTCCTTCCGTGTCAAGCTCAAGACCCACCTTTTCCAAATAGCTGGCCTGGCTCGACCATAACTTCGTAACGCTCCTGATGGGTTTTTTAATTTGGTAATTTTATTAGGGGATTTTAAATTGTATTTTTAACTGTCTTTCACTTAAGTCCATCCTCCTCCATGCACATATGTATATGTCTCTGTTCTCTTGTATATATGTTTGTCTTATGTGTATTTTTTATCTGTTTGATTGTACGCCGCCCCGAGTCCTTCGGGAGAGGGTTGCGGCTAATCAAATAAAATTTAATTTAAAGAATAAAGATCAGCCGCAGGCCCTGGCTCTGTAGTACCTGTCCACCTAGACTGCAGGGGTTGGTACAAGCGACCGGGCGTAACCAACAGCCACGGTCTCCCAACCGACCTTGGGATCTTATCCTGTCCTCGCATCCCCCCTCCCCACGACCGTCAGGGAGATACTTGGTATTTCCTGTTTACAACATCGCCCCAAAACAAACAAACAAACTAACGTGCGCTCGTATCCGTGCGTATGTAAAGAAGCCATGTAAGATGACCTGGCATTGCTTGCCTACAATTTGAAAATTTGAATCCAAATTATTGAAAGGTTCTTAATGTGCACCATTCAGCAAGCCCACCCTGCCCTTTCTAGCAGAAGTAATGGCAGGAAGGACAGTCTCCTTTTCAACATAACCTGCCACTACATTCTGTTGTTCCAAATGCTGTTTTGTTGTCCACTCCTGACTGGTGCGAGGCATTTGACGGCTGGCAACACTGGCATCTGCTTAGATTGACATCCCAGCAAGATCTGACTACCAGCTTCCCTCTGGCAAGCTGAAAGGAACAGATGAGAAAGCATTGTGCCCAGATCCCTATTCTTTCAAAAATCCCAGAGCCTGGACTCAGCCAGTTTTCTCTATCTGACTATGTATATTTAGCTTGGGATCCAGACAATGTCAGAGATCAGCATGTTTTTAAGACATCTTTCTTTTTAAAACCACAGCTTTGTATTTCTCCAGACAATTTTCAACATCAGGAAAATGTGAGCAGGGAAACCTGTTTTCTACCTGCAGCAACTGATGTGATCAAAAGGCGAAAATTATGAGAAACTTCAATGCCATAATGTCCACGCAGCACATCTTTTTGAACATCCACTGTGAGTTTGACATGACTTGGAGGTTGCCTACTGCCATCGGATGATCCATCACTCACTGATGCTCTCCCTCTGCAAATGTAGGGTAGAAAAAAGCCAGTTTTAAAAAAAGATATCCAGTGCTTCCCATTTCCTGAAACCTCAGCATTTGCTTTTGAGATATTTTTACAACAGTGCATACCTACTGAGGAAAACACACAGTAAACAGTCTGATAAATATTTTAAATAGTAGTGGGTACATCCAGAAAAGATACCCATAAAGCTCAAAAGTAATACTGATGCTCAATCTTTGTTCCATAAGACATATACAGAGAGAGATCTTGACTAAAATATGTGATGGCCTCAGTTAATCCTTTTCTTATTGTCATTTCTGTTTTTCCATTACTCTGTTGTTATTCTGTTTTCTTTTTCTCTGTTCTGAATATTTGTTATATTATATATTACTGCATCCCATTTCTATTTCATTGTTTTCATGTTTCTGCAAATTGTAAGGCAGCAAGAATGGGTAGGTGAATTGGGCAGCCCTATGAATCTAATGAATAAATAAATGTTAGCCTGCACATTTAAACGTGAAGGCCAGTTTAGCCAGATATCCATGTATTCAGCAAAGAGGCTGCGCATGGACAGCTCTTTCTGCATAAGGTCACTTGATGTGAATGGAATAGTTACACAATGGAGTTCCTAACCAAGTGGAAAATCCATGTGGACATGAAGTGAACATGAATAGGCCTGATGTTATGTACCAGTGCTGAAACGTTGCTTTGAAGATAACAATTCTGCCGTTTGGAACAACTCTGTGAAAATTTGAGCTTCATCTATCTCCATCCAAAAGGAATTACAGTAAATACTATACAGAAATAAACCAAGTTTAAGATAGCATTTACAGTGATAATATAGTGTCTCGTAAATTCAAATTAGTGGGCGTGCATCCCAGTGGTGGGTTTCCATTTCCCCCCCCCCCATCGGTTCGCCCGTGCATGCGCACGATGCTTCTGCAGGTCCAGGTGGGTGGGCGGAGCCTCACGCCACCACCACTGACGGTTTGCCTGATCCAAGCTGAACCGGGAGCAACCCACCTCTGGTGCATCCCCTAGACCAGGATAGAAACATTGCTGCCTTCACGATATCTATCACAGAAAAGCCACAAGATTTTCAAAGTCACACAAAGAAAGCGACGTTCATATTGGCCATCAGAAAATTGACAACATTAATATATATGTCACCGTGAAAGACCTGAAATTGGTGAATGTCGACATTCACCGGTGAATGAAAGACCGAAATTGGTGAATGTCGACATTCACCGGTGAATGTCGACACATACCAATTTCGGTCTTTCACGGTGACATATATATAACGAGTCAGCGTAACGCTTTACTTTTGCTTTTCAATTCGCGGTCCTGGAAACTACTCGTTCTAACTCGCGCAGGATCGCAGGTTTTTTAAAAAAAAGAAGTCCGCGAATAGAAGACGCTTAAAAGGAAGCGAGGAGCCGAGGTGTCGACAGGATAAGGGTATTAGGGTAAGGGTGTCGAAGGATAAGGGTATATATTTCGGACATACACCAAGCGACTATGTGAATGTCGACATTCACCGGTGAATGTCGACATTCACCAGATTTCGGACTTTCACAGTAACATATATATAATATATATATATTATATATAATATATATATATACCCCTTACATCTGGGGCATGAAAGGACTATGGGGAGCTGCTCGAGCCCCACCCCCGCCTGACTATGGACTATCTGCTCACTCTCTTAACGGTTGTTTAAGACTGCCTAACCCCCTACTATTAGAGAACTGGAGATTAGAGGCCCTACTTATTTTTTTAACCACTTCTAACCTATTTCTCTACCCATCTCTCTCATCTCTTTCATCTTGTAATCTTGGTTGCCGTTCTGTTATGATTTTTAACGGGTAGATTTATTTAACACCTTTAGCACCCAGTAACCATCTTTAGCCCGATGTATTTATGTATCTATTATTTACCATTTATTATGTATACAGAGGTCTGACCTTATTTTAATGCGGGAGTCCCCCCTCTCGCAGCTATGGCCTCCTGCCCTCTCAAGGGCCCACCTCGAGGACGGGTTCATTAACCCAGAGAGGTGGAGGAAGCGCACACTTGAGGGGTTTTTTAATTAATTGTTTTTTAAAAGTTGTAAGGGGTTCCAGGGGTGGGGGGGGGATAGTCAGGAGGGATGGGAGAGCCAGGCACCTAGGTGTGGTCGAGGGGGGAGGGAGCGGAGTGGGGGAGGATGAGGGAAGATAGCATTCCTGTGCAGGGCTCCTTGATACCAACGGTCGTGGGGAGGGGCAGGTGCGAGGACAGATCAAGAGCGCGTAGTCGGTTGGGAGACCGGGGTTTTTGGCCATTCCCGGTCGTTCGTACCAACCCCTGCAGACTAGGTGGTCACGGTTCTACAGACCCAAGGCCTGAGACTGATGTTATGCAACGCGAGGTCCGTTGTCAATAAGGCCCCCCTCATCCACGATCTAATTTTGGAGGGGTGCCGGACCTCGCAGGAATAACCGAGACCTGGTTGGGCCACGAGGGTGGTTTACCCCTCGTGGAAATGTGCCCGCCAGGTTATCGAGCATTTCACCAGCCTCGGGCCCAGGGAAGGGGCGGTGGGGTAGCAGTGATTTATCCGGGAAGACTTAGAGCCGAGAGAGTTCACTGTGCCACAGACATCCGGGTGTGAGTCCCTTGTCGTGAGATGGGGCCCAGGGAGGCAGTTGGGCCTGCTGATAGTATACCTGGCTCCTCGCTATACGTCAGCGGCCCTGCCTGAACTCCTCGAGCTGATCTCATCCGTGGCGGTTGAGACCCCCAAACTGTTAGTGATGGGGGATTTTAATCTGCCGTCGATGGGAGAAGCGTCTGAGGGGGTTCGGGAGTTCATGGCTTCCATGACAGCCATGGACCTGACCCAGTTAATTCAGGGCCCTACTCACGAGGGAGGCCACACACTGGACCTTGTCTTTGTCTCTGGCCAATGGACGAGTGATCTGGGAATAGGGGATCTAGCTATTATTCCCCTGTCATGGTCGGATCACTCACTTCTCCGGCTTGACTTCCCTGGTGCTACCCCCCACCGTGAGGAGGCGGAACCGGAAGGCATTAGATGGTTCCGCCCCAAGCGCCTGATGGAACCAGATAGGTTCCAGGCGGAGCTTGGGCCACCTCCTGTGGATCTGACCCGCCCTCGAGTAGAGGACCTGGTAGACGCATGGAACAGTGCGACTACCGGGGCCCTAGACCGGGTGGCGCCTTTGCGGCCTCTCCTGCGGCGACGAACCACCCTGGCCCCTTGGTTTACTGAGGAGCTAAGGGTGATGAAACGCCACAAGAGACGCCTAGAGAGTCGTTGGAGATCCTCCCGTTCCGAATTTGACCGAGCACAGGCACGAGCCTATTTGAGGACGTACCTTGTGGCACTAAGAGCGGCCAAACGTCAATATTGTGCCGCTCTTATTGCGTCCGCAGATAACCACCCTGCCGCCCTGTTTCGGGTGACTCGCTCCCTCTTGTTTGAGAGACCGCGGGAAGCCCCTTTACAGGGCAGAGCAGAGGAGTTTGGGAAATATCTACAGGACAAAGTCGCTCAAATCCGGATGGGATGGGCCCCTTTCAGTGGTCCAGTAGAGACGCCCGTGGCGAGTCTTGAGGGACCGCTTTGGGAGGAGTTTGACTCGGTTGCCATCGAGGATTTGGACAGGTTGCATGGACGTCTGCGACCCACCACATGTTTATTGGACCCGTGTCCCTCCTGGCTTGTACTGGCATCCTGGGAGGTTACGTGCGACTGGCTCCTGGGCCTAGTGAACGCCTCGTTGGGTGAGGGATCTCTACCGGCCGCCTTGAAAGAGGCGGTGGTGAGGCCCCTGCTCAAGAAGCCTTCCCTGGACCCAACGGACCTAGCCAATTATCGTCCTGTCTCCAACCTTCCTTTTTTAGCGAAGGTTGTAGAGAATGTGGTGGTACAGCAGTTCCCACGTCACCTGGAGGAAAATGATTATCTAGACCCGCGCCAGTCCGGCTTCCGACCCGGCACAGCACGGAGACGGCCTTGGTCGCATTGGTTGATGATCTCTGGAGGGCCAGAGATAGGGGTTGTTCCTCTATCCTGGTCCTATTAGATCTCTCGGCGGCGTTCGATACCATCGACCATGGTATCCTGTTGCACCGGCTAGAGGGGCTGGGAGTCAGGGGCACCGTTTTACGGTGGTTTGGCTCCTACCTCTCTGACCGGACGCAACGTGTGTTGGCAGGGGAGCAGAGTTCGACCCGGAGGTCACTCACATGTGGAGTGCCACAGGGATCGGTGCTCTCGCCTCTCCTGTTCAACACATACATGAAACCGCTGGGCGAGATCATCCGTGGCTTTGGGGTGGGATATCATCTGTATGCTGATGATACTCAGCTATACATTTCCACCCCGAACCACCCCAATGAGGCCGTCGAAATGATGTCCCGGTGTTTGGAGGCCGTACGGGTCTGGATGGATGGCAACCGACTAAAACTCAACCCTTCCAAGACGGAGTGGCTGTGGCTTCCGGCCCCCCGGTTCAACCAGGTGCTTCCATCTCTGGCCATTGGGGGCGTGCAACTAGCCCCCATGGAACAGGTGCGCAATTTGGGCGTCCTCCTAGATGCCCGGCTGTCCATGGATGACCATGTAACAGCCGTGGCTAGGGGGGCGTTCCATCAGGTCCGCCTGATGCGCCAATTGCGCCCCTTATTGGACCGGGATGCCCTACGCACAGTCACCCATGCGCTAGTGACGTCTCGCCTGGACTACTGCAATGCTCTCTACATGGGGCTTCCCTTGAGATGCACTCGGAGACTACAGTTGGTCCAGAACGCGGCCGCGCGGGTGATTATGGGGAGGTCTAGATACTCCCCTGTAACACCTCTCCTGCGCGAGCTGCACTGGCTTCCTGTGGTCTACCGAGTGCGTTTCAAGGTTTTGATTATGATCTTTAAAGCGCTTCATGGCATAGGACCTAGTTACATGCAGGATCGCATCCTGCCCACACATCCCTACGACCAATTCGCTCACACAGAGAGGGACTTCTCCGGGTGCCGTCCGCCAAACAGTGTCGGGGGGCGACATCCAGGAGCAGAGCCTTCTCTGTGATGGGCCCAGCCCTGTGGAATGACCTCCCCCGTGACATCAGGATTATTTCCGATCTCCGCTCCTTCCGTGTACAGTTGAAGACCCACCTCTTTCAATCATCCGGCCTGGCTCAACCGTAATCTTTTCATATTCCTCCTGACTGTCTTTTTTAAATTTTAAATTTTTATTGTATATTGGGTTTTTTATTAGATGGGGCATGTTAATGGTTTTAATTTGTCTTAATGTTTTAATCTATTACCTCCTCCGTGCATGTATGTCTTGTGTATATATGTATGTTTATATATGTCTTAGTGTACGCCGCCCCGAGTCCTGCCCGGAAAGGGAGCGGCTAATAAATCCAAATTTATTATTATTAT
>JAKRSK010000028.1:0-20720 GCA_029891615.1 Natrix natrix natrix
TGGAGAAATTTCAGATGTAAGTCAGTGACAAACATCTGATTGTTCGTTACTGGTTGTCCCGAGGGGTGGATTCACTGTATGTTGGGTTCATTATTTGGGGTTTTTTGGCGGGTATTGTAGGGGCTTGTTTGTGTGTGGGGTGGTGGGGTATTTTCGTTGACCTATACGTTGGGTGGGTAGGGGTTGTTGATGGGAGTATGGAGGTGTGCTAATTGCGGTTGTGGTTGTGTAGGGTGGTTAGCGTGTATTGGTAAGGGGTGGGTGGGTGAGGTTGTTCTGTCGGGGAGGGATCAGGTATACGTTTTTGTTTTGTTTTTTGTTTTACATTGCAAGGCACGGAGATGTGGGTATCTGGTTGTTGGATTGGGGATGGGCTTTGGGTGGCTTTTGCTTAAGTCATAGTTACTATTGATTGTGCTAAATTTTATCCTCCTTTATCATTTGGACATGTTATTGCATTGCTTAGATTAATTGTTCTGTGCTAGTGTGCAGTTGTGTCGGTGGGGTTTGGGGAATCGGAGTGGATATGAGAAACGGAGATGGATGTTTTTTTGAGTGAAGTGGGTCAAGTTGTATGGGTTAGGGGCGATGTAGGGAGGAGTGTTGTTATTACAAAGTGTTGGTTAGTCATGTGCCCTCATTTTATGGAGGCAATCTGGGGTTTAAGAATAGTGCTACTAAAGTGGCCTAGATTTGGTTGCGTTATTTGCCTCACAATAAAGGACACTGTGAGTTCAATCCTAGGTAGAGAGGCTAGATATTTCTACATCTCTCTGGGTCTAGGGAGATATGTATCTGCTGATCAAAACTTCCAGATTTAGGTGACAGGATGGGCATCTGTCCAGTTAATATTTCTGCGTTTAGCTCATTTTCAGTTGCCAAGACTACCACACTGGCTAGGGTAATTATGGGGTCGGTAAAAGTTGATTTGATGGTATGAATGTTGGTAGGCGCGGTATTCCACGGGTGGTTGTTGGGTCACCTGATACTGGTTGGATAGTGGTGCACACGTGGTTTGGCGTGGGGGAGGGGATCTCCGGGATTTTGTTTTGGGTGGGTTCTTGTACTGCACTCTGGGGGTTGGGTGTTTTTTTTTTGCATGGTGTGGTGGTGGGGTCGGGGTTTCGGTTTTAATGTGGAGGGGGTTTTTCCTTGACTTTCTGGCATGTAGGTAGGGATTAGTAGGTCCTTAGTGGTGTGTAATTCCTGAGTGGAGGTTTGAATCGGGCGGAAATGTGTATCTCCTATCCAATTTATTACCCTTTCTGTGCGATGGAAAGTACCCTTTAAACCAATGGCCTTTGTAGGTAACATCGAATTGTGAGTCGGGGTCACCAACTTGATCTCTTTTTAGTGAGTCCTCCTGCAGATAGCCTTTCCATCTCTAACATAGGTTGCAAAGTTTTCTCCTAACAAATGTTGATGGGGACTTCTTTAACAGAAAAGTTAACAGAGTTGGATGGGGACCTTGTAGGTCATTATAATCCAACCCCCCCCACTCCCTGCACAAGCAGGGAGACTCTACATTCTCATTTATGTACAATTGGCAGTACCAATTATCTTCCTTCTTAGCCATCCAGTGATGAAGCATCCCACAACTTCTGATGGCAACTTCTGTTCCCATGGCTTCTTGGATTGTTCGCATGTCTGGATTTTTTCTTCTTATTTCAGGTTGCATGAATCTCTTCTCACTTGGTCTGTTTCCATCCATTATCCTTGTTGCACTTCGGCCTTTGCTGTGGGGTATAATCAGCGTGTCAACAGCCATCGCTGTGGTAGCCAAAATATTTTTGGGGTATGTGGCGTTGAGGGCAGCCAAGGGGGAGGAGGGGACTAGTGTGTGAATGGACCGGGAAGGAATCAGGGAGGGGGGGTTGGGGGGTGCCGGCACTGGCCCACGTATGCTGACAGCGGGGGAGAGGAGAGGGATAGATGAGCGAGAGGAGAATCTGCGGGGGTGTGGGGGTGTGGTTGGGAGTGGGAGTTGGGGGGTTGGGGGACACGGTATGAGAGGACATGAGAGGAGGGGGACGCAATAGGTTGGGTTTTGGGGTTTTTGATCATTTTCCTCCTTATAGTTTCTCTCTAGTCTTGACAGGATTATTGGTAGTCCCCCGACTTACACAAACATTCAATTTGGAGTCTACTTCGGCAATGATATATAAGATGACATTTTCCTTCTTATTTCCTTGGCGAGTTGTGGACTGCCTGCTTTATTTAAAAATAAAAACAACATACCCCTATGTTTATTAGTTTTATGCAGTTAAACGGGAATTCTTTTTCGGGTTGCCGACGGTTTTTTTATGTTTATATAGTATATGCAGTGGTTTAAAAAAAATAACTTTTGAATGCATAGTTGTGGGTTGCTCATCAGTTTGTGCAGCGCAATGGATAAAGTTTGTTCCAGGGTGGTCCTTGATATATAGTTGCATGTTTAGATGCCGTCTGGTGTTGGGAGGAAATGAGGCTATGGACTGTCGGTAGAGGATTTGATTCGGTTTTGGGTTTTCATGGAGGGGATTTGGGTTGAAGGAACGTGGATATGTATGAAGCTCGAGTCTCGTGACCTTAGAGCACCACGAAAAGTGGCACTATCTGAAGGATTATTAAAGAATTTGTTCTAGCACTACTGTCACACGATAGAATGATCATTCTCGCGCTTTATTTTTTGCAACATCTCCCCCCCCCTCCCCCAATATTCAATAAAAATAATAATAATAATAATAATAATAATAATAACTCAACTAATTCAATCTCATAATACAATGAGATAAAGCTTTGATAAAACTCTTATCGCTAAGGCCCTCCCCCAGCCTAATACTCCTCGCACACCGATTGATCCAACCACTCATACACCTCTTCGCACCCTGTTTGAAACTACTGCAAATCGCAACAGATCACACTAGATTAGATACATAAAACTCGCTCTCGACTTCTACACCTCATAATATTCATAAAAAAACAAAAAATTAAAACAAACATAATAAACAAACCAAAAAAACAAAATAAACAAAAAAAACAAAAAAAATCAAAAAAACCCAAACAATCCCCAAAAAACAAAAAACAAAAAAACAAAAATAAAATAATAAAATATAAAAACAAAAAAACAAAAACATATAAAATAAACCAAAAAAAAAAAGAATCAAAAAAAAAAAAAAAAAAAAAAAAAAAAAAAAAAAAAAAAGAAACCACAAATAATTATTTCCCCCATAGATCGCTGAATTCTATGTGCAAAAAAAATTATAATAATTTAAAACTACAACAACCAAACTTCGAGTATAGGGAAACTATAAAGCCTGGGAAAACAGATAAAAGTCACACGATGTAAAACTTTCACAGACTATGCTCAAGAGTCCTGTTGGGATTGTTTTCGTATACAAAATATATATGACAACACAACATTCATAGCCGCCTACATCACACCACGGACATCCCACATTTGCTGCTTCTTAGTGTTGCTAAAACAAGAAAAAAAATTTTTTTTGCTCCCATCCCCGTCCCCCAGGAAAAGATAGAGGTTGCGCTTCACATGATCCATTGAGACCTTTGTCTCCGCTGATAACCTCACTCGATAGAACGCCCTGTTTTGGCAACAGGGACAGGGACGTTTCAGGGGTGGATGGTTTGGGGTAAAGCCAAAAATGGCTGTATTCGTGTTTGTATATTTGTTAAGACGCACCGGACATTTCCACCCTCTTGAGGTGTGTGTGTGTCAAGGTGTGTCTTTCCTTTTTTACTCTGTAAATAGTTCCGTTTACCTTGGCCAGTAAATGGTTAGACCAAGTGGCTGTTTTTGAGCCTACAGCCATTGAATATAGAAAACGTGGGAAGTAAAGAGGAGGTGGGACGATATTGGCAGACTCCCAACACCTTAATTTAAATTCGGAACTCAGTGGGGCAAATGCTGTTGTAATTTTTCAGAGTATAAAAAAAGAAAACCAAGCCCGGTCTTTCTAAATTCCGGCCTGGAAACTACGGCTAGCACTCCTATTCAAATTAGATTTCAAGTTAAGTTTGGTTTCAACAACGTGAGGGGGGACACAGGACAGACAGTGGAAATTCAGTCCGGTTCGTAACCGTCTTAGGGCGAACCGGTAGCTCAGACGATCAGGTGGCCCACCCACCCGCCACCCGTCCATATCCTGTTCACTTTATTTCCTGCTTTCCTAGCTCATGCTCAATCACGTGGCACAGCTGATTCAGTGGTGGCTTGCAGGTGGTACGCCCTGGTACGGGCGTACCGGAGCCTGCCCGGAGCACTGGGTACCGTTCTGGTACGGTGCTCCGGAGAGCCCACCCGCCTGCCCGAACTCCTTAGTGTTTTAAACTTTCGGCGCTTCCGTGCACGGTGCATACAGCGCCTGTGCGACGCTCCACCGAGCAGCTGGAGTGTCCCGGAGGCTTGCGGAAGCGTCATTTTCCGTTACAACACATGAGCGCGGCACGCACAAGTGTGCCGCGCACGTCCATGTAGGTGACGCCGGGGCCGTTCCAACCGTACCAGTTGGAACGGAATCCGGAACTCACCACTGAGCTGATTCCTCCCTCCTCCCCCCCCCCCCATTCTACTTACTGTTCCTGACTTTGGAAGATAAGCAGCTGAGCTTCTAAATGCTCCATTTTCAGCACTGCACGCAAGCACGCATCTGAGCGCTCACCGAACTAGTTGTTAAACCATCAGCATCCCACCACCGGAGAAGCCAAATTCTGGACCCCCGTTAGGCAAATGCATTTGTAGTTTTTCAGAGATTTTTTTTTTTTTTTTAAAAAAAGTAGGTCTTCCTAAATTTCAGCCTGAAAAACTACGGTTTGTTTCCTACACTGCTAGATTTCAAAATGTGAGAGAAGACACCAAATTCTGGAACCCAGTTGGGCGAATGCTGTCGTAGATTAAAAAAAAAAAAAACCCAGATTTTTCTGAATTTCAGGCTGGAAACTATGGTTTTCTTCCTATCCAGCAAGATTTCAATTTACCGTAGTTTTCGGAGTATAAGACGCACCAAGACTTTGAAGAGGGAAATTTAAAAAAAAAAGTTTTTGCATTCTGCAGACCTCCCCAAAACGGCCCGTTTTTTGTGAAAACGGGCACGGGTTTTTGTTTTTTTCAAAAAAAAGGGCTTGAATAGCCTTTAGGAGGCTTGTAGAGTGCTCCTGGGGGGGTGGGGGCCCTAAAAACGAGGAAAAAATGGTCCATTGTTCGCAAAACGGGCCTGCTTTTTGTCAAGAAAAGGGCATGCATAGCCTTTAGGAGACTTATAGATGGGAGGGCAAAATTGAGCAAAAACCTGCCAGTTTTTTGCCCAATTCTCTCCTCCCCAGCCCCCAGGAGCACTCTGAAAGCCTCCTAAAGGCTATGCACGGCCGTTTTGATGAATGGGGCGGTGTTTCCGGAGGCAAAAAAAAATGCTGTATTCAGTGTATAAGACGCACCCAGATTTTCAGCCTCTTTTTTGAGGGGAAAAGGTGCGTCTTATACTCCGAAAAATACGGTAGGTTTGGTTCTCATGAGGGGAGAAACCAAATTTTGGAACCCATTTGGGTGAATGCTATTGTAATTTTTTAGAGATTAAAAAAAAAAACCCAGATCTTTCTAAATTTTGGGTTGCTTCCTATCCTGCAAGATTTCAAATTAGTTTGGTTCATTGTGAGGGGAGAAATCAAATTTTGGAACCCGGTTGGGCAAATGCTATTGTAGTTTTTTTTAAAAAAGAGATTAAAAAAATAGGTCTTTTTAAAATTTTGGCCTGGAAACTCTGGCTCTCTTCCCATTCTTATTCTGCAAGATTTCAAATTAGGCTCAACAATGTGAGGGGAAAAACCAAATTCTGGAACCCAGTTGGGGCAAATGCTGTTCTAGTTTTTTGGAGATTAAAACAACAACAACAAAAAAAACCCACGTCTTTTCTAAATTTGGGCCTGGAAACTACAGCTTGCTTTCTACTCTGTCAGATTCCAAGCTAGGTTTGGTTCAACAATGTGAGGGGAGAAACCATTCACCAGTTGGGTTGTACGTTGTGAGGTCGGCCAAACAGCTCGATCTTGCGGGTGCCTGGAGAAAGCCGCTCGATCATGCCGTAAATCTCATCTGGTTTGTGACTGGTGGAGCGAACCTGCAGGGCAACAGAGAGTAAGTTTCAAAGGCTTCCTAAGGCAGCAACCTACAAGAATAGAATAGAATAGAATAGAATAGAATAGAAGGATAGGATTAGGATTAGGATTAGGATTAGATAGGATAGAATAGAATAGAATAGAACAGAACAGAACAGAACAGAACAGAACAAAACAATAGGGAATAGGATAAGAAAGGGAATAGAATAAGAATAAAAATGGAATGGAATGAAATAGAATAGGATAGGAAAGGGAATAGAATAAGAATAAAATGGAATGGAATGAAATAGAATAGGGTAGGAAAGGGAATAAAATAAGAATAAAATGGAATGGAATGAAATAGAATAGGGTAGGAAAGGGAATAAAATAAGAATAAAATGGAATGGAATGAAATAGAATAGGGTAGGATAGGATAGGAAAGGGAATAGAATAAGAATAAAAATGGAATGGAATGAAATAGAATAGGGTAGGATAGGATAGGAAAGGGAATAAAATAAGAATAAAAATGGAATGGAATGAAATGAAAGAGAGTAGAGTAGGATAGGATAGGAAAGGGAATAAAATAAGAATAAAAATGGAATGGAATGAAATGAAATAGAGTAGGGTAGGATAGGATAGGAAAGGGAATAGAATAAGAATAAAAATGGAATGAATGAAATAGAGTAGGGTAGGATAGGATAGGAAAGGGAATAAATAAGAATAAATGAACTGGAATGAAATGAAAGAGAGTAGGGTAGGATAGGATAGGAGAAGGGAATAGAATAGAATACAAATGGAATGAAATGAAATGAAAGAGAGTAGGGTAGGATCGGATAGGAAGGGAATAAATAAGCTTAAAAATGGAATGGAATGAAATGAAAGAGAGTAGAGATAGGATAGGTAGGAAAGGGAATAAAATAAGAATAAAAATGGAATGGGAATGAAATGTGAGTAGGGTAGGATGGATAGGAAGGATAGAAGAATAAATGGAATTGAAGAATACGAGTAGGGCTGGTAGGATAGGAAAGGGAAATAAAATACGGAATAAAATGGAATAGGAATGAAATGAAAGAGAGAGTAGGGTATAGGATAGGAAGGAATAGAATGAAAAAAATTGGATGAATGAATAGAGTAGGGTGGAAAGGATAGGAAAGGGATAGAATAAGAATGAAATGGAATGAAATGAAATAGAGTAGGGTAGGATAGGATAGGAAAGGGAATAAAATAAGAATAAAAAATGGAATGGAATGAATGAAATGAGAGTAGGGTAGGATAGGATAGGAAAGGGAATAGACATAAGAATAAAAATGGAATGAAATGAAATAGAGTAGGGTAGGATAGGATAGGAAAGGGAATAGAATAAGAATAAAAATGGAATGAAATGAAATAGAGTAGGGTAGGATAGGATAGGAAAGGGAATAGAATAAGAATAAAAATGGAATGAAATGAAAGAGAGTAGGGTAGCGATAGGATAGGAAAGGGAATAGAATAAGAATACAAAATGGAATGGAATGAAATGAAATAGAGTAGGGTAGGATAGGATAGGAAAGGGAATAGAATAAGAATAAAATGAATGGAATGAAATGAATATAGAGTAGGGTAGGATAGGTAGGAAAGGGAATAGAATAAGCATAATAAAGGAATGAAATGGAAATTAGAGGAGGGTAGGATAGGATAGAAAAGGGTAGTTTTAGTTGATGTTTTTGGGTTTGGTTGTTAGTGCTTGGTGAGTGGTGGTGGTTTTGGTTTGGTTTGGGTTGTTTTGTTGTTGTTATTATGGGTAGGGAATGTTTTGTATTGTGAGGTGGGTTGGTGTGGGATTGGTTGGGTTTGAGTAGATGTTTTTATTGGGTTTGGGATGGATATGTTTGTGTGTAGAGTTAGGTTATGGTTTGGTTTGGGTATTATTTTGTTTAATTTCAGGGTATGGGTATGAATGATAGGTGTGTGGGTAGGTTATGGTTTGGATAGGGTGAGATATTGTTGTAGTTGTTTTTGGTTGGTTTATGGATGTTGTGTTGGGGTAGGTGTGGTTGGTTTTGGGTTGTGGTTGTTGTAGTTTTTGGGATGGTTTGGTTAGTGTGGTGGGGTGTGGTGGTTAGGTTAGGGATTCGTTGTTGTTTTTTTATTGGTTGGGTATTGTTTGTGAGGTGGGTTGGTGGTGGATTGGGTTTTTGGGTAGTTATGTTGATTTTAATGGATGGTAGAGGATTTTGTGTTGGGGTGGGAGTGGTGAGGAATGGGATGTGATGTTGTTTGTTTTTTTGGTTTGTTGGTATGTGTTGGTGGGGTGTGTTTGTGGTGTGGTTTTGGGTTGTTAGTGTTGTTTTTGGGTTGGGTTTGTTTGGGGTTTGAGTTTGCAATACGCTCCCGTAGGTTGCATTGACACTATTTTGATTGAGCCGATAATAAAAAACTGTCCGGACGTCGCGGTGTTTATATTGTTGAATTCATTCGGATTTTATTTTTATTATTTTATTGGAAAGGCGAATGAGGGTTTCACAGATATTTCCTTACTGGTACTTCTGGGTCTTTTGCACCAGTATCTTGAAGCCCCATAATTCCTGTTGCTTTGTATTTGCTTGTTTAGGGGCATTCATGCTTAGGGGCTTTGGGTAATCTTACAAGTTGCGGGGGATCCCTACCGGTTTAGCCATAACCCGATTCGGTGCTGATCACGCAGTTTGTTGCTGTGCATGCCTGAGAGCTGTGGTGGGTTGGAGTCTTACAGTCGCATCAGCGATTGATTCATGTAACCTAGTTTGAGTAATGAAAAATCTGCAATATAGAAAAAAAAAAAGCTCGGATAGACCATGAGAATAGAATAAGGAATAAAAATGGAATGAAATGAAAGAGAGTAGGGTAGGATAGGATAGGAAAGGGAATAAAATAAGAATAAAAATGGAATGGAATGAAATGAAGAGAATAGAGTAGGATAGGATAGGAAAGGGAATAAAATAAGAATAAAAATGGAATGGAATGAAATGAAATAGAGTTAGGGTAGGATAGGATAGGAAAGGGAATAGAATAAGAATAAAATGGAATGAAATGAAATAGAGTAGGGTAGGATAGGATAGGAAAGGGAATAAAATAAGAATAAAAATGGAATGGAATGAAATGAAAGAGAGTAGGGTAGGATAGGATAGGAAAGGGAATAGAATAAGAATAAAAATGGAATGAAATGAAAGAGAGTAGGGTAGGATAGGATAGGAAAGGGAATAGAATAAGAATAAAAATGGAATGAAATGAAATAGAGTAGGGTAGGATAGGATAGGAAAGGGAATAGAATAAGAATAAAAATGGAATGAAATGAAATAGAGTAGGGTAGGATAGGATAGGAAAGGGAATAAAATAAGAATAAAAATGGAATGGAATGAAATGAAAGAGAGTAGAGTAGGATAGGATAGGAAAGGGAATAAAATAAGAATAAAAATGGAATGGAATGAAATGAAATAGAGTAGGGTAGGATAGGATAGGAAAGGGAATAAAATAAGAATAAAAATGGAATGGAATGAAATGAAAGAGAATAGAGTAGGATAGGATAGGAAAGGGAATAAATAAGAATAAAATGGAATGGAATGAAATGAAATAGAGTAGGGTAGGATAGGATAGGAAAGGGAATAGAATAAGAATAAAAATGGAATGAAATGAAATAGAGTAGGGTAGGATAGGATAGGAAAGGGAATAAAATAAGAATAAAAATGGAATGGAATGAAATGAAAGAGAGTAGGGTAGGATAGGATAGGAAAGGGAATAGAATAAGAATAAAAATGGAATGAAATGAAATAGAGTAGGGTAGGATAGGATAGGAAAGGGAATAAAATAAGAATAAAAATGGAATGGAATGAAATGAAAGAGAGTAGAGTAGGATAGGATAGGAAAGGGAATAAAATAAGAATAAAAATGGAATGGAATGAAATGAAATAGAGTAGGGTAGGATAGGATAGGAAAGGGAATAAAATAAGAATAAAAATGGAATGGAATGAAATGAAAGAGAATAGAGTAGGATAGGATAGGAAAGGGAATAAAATAAGAATAAAAATGGAATGGAATGAAATGAAATAGAGTAGGGTAGGATAGGATAGGAAAGGGAATAGAATAAGAATAAAAATGGAATGAAATGAAATAGAGTAGGGTAGGATAGGATAGGAAAGGGAATAAAATAAGAATAAAAATGGAATGGAATGAAATGAAAGAGAGTAGGGTAGGATAGGATAGGAAAGGGAATAGAATAAGAATAAAATGGAATGAAATGAAATAGAGTAGGGTAGGATAGGATAGGAAAGGGAATAAAATAAGAATAAAAATGGAATGGAATGAAATGAAAGAGAGTAGGGTAGGATAGGATAGGAAAGGGAATAAAATAAGAATAAAAATGGAATGGAATGAAATGAAAGAGAGTAGGGTAGGATAGGATAGGAAAGGGAATAAAATAAGAATAAAAATGGAATGGAATGAAATAGAATAGGGTAGGATAGGATAGGAAAGGGAATAGAATAAGAATAAAAATGGAATGAAATGAAATAGAGTAGGGTAGGATAGGATAGGAAAGGGAATAGAATAAGAATAAAAATGGAATGGAATGAAATAGAATAGGATAGGATAGGATAGGATAGGATAGGGAATAGAATAAGAATAAAAATGGAATGAAATAGAATAGGATAGGATAGGAAATAGAATAAGAATAAAAATGGAGTGGAGTGGATTGGAGTGGCGTAGGGTAGAGTAGGGAAGCCTCCGGAAGGTCCCTGAAGACTGTGGAGGGCTTAAACGCTCCGTTTAAGGCTTCCGGGAGCCTCCTGAAGCCTCCGGGAGGACAGGGGAAGGCTGTTTTCGCCCTCCCCAGGCTCCTCTAAAGCCTCTGGAGCCTGGGGAGGGCGCAAAAAGCATGCCAAAAATGAGGGGGAGCGCCTGTCATGAGCACATGCGCACTGGTGTGTGTGTGTGTGTCGTGCATTGCATTATGGGTATGGCACGCCCACGCACGACCCCCCCCTGCGCTCCCCCCCCTCTTTTGGCATGCGAGCCAAAAAAGGTTCTCCATCGCTGCTCTATAGAGTCTCCTGCTTGAGCAGGGGGTTGGACTTGAAGATCTCCCAGGTCCCTTCCAGCTCTATTCTGATTGATGGACCTCAACCGAAGAGCATCGGGTCACCTCACCTCTGCCACAATGACGTCACAGTCCAGTCCTCTGTTGAAGCCTTGGGGGTTTCCTTTAACGCCAACCTATCCATCAAAAACAAACGAAGGCAGTCAGACGCCATCCAATACAATACAATAGCAGAATTGGAAGGGACCTTGGAGGTCTTCTAGTCCAACCCCCTGCCTAGGCAGGAAACCCTATATTGTTTCAGACAAATGGCTATCCAGCATCTTCTTAAAGACTTCCAGTGTTGGGGCATTCGCAACTTCTGGAGGCAACTTCTGTTCCACTGATTAATTGTTCTAACCGTCAGGAAGTTCCTCCTTAGTTCTAAGTTGCTTCTCTCCTTCATTAGTTTCCACCCGTTGCTTCCTGTTCTACCCTCAGGTGCCTTGGAGAATAGTTTGACTCCCTCTTCTTTGTGGCAGCCCCTGAGATATTGGAACACTGCTATTATGCCTCCCCTAGATCATCGCCAGGATAAGCGCCTGATTCACTTAACAACCGTAGACTTTTGATGACCTCTCGTGGGCCAAAAAAGTCAAAAGGCTTACAGGAGCAGCACTGACACATCTATCCAGTGAGCAGCTGGGCCGAACCTGGTGGGCGGTAGCGTGCTATCTAGCCTGGTAACAAAAACCCACCAGCTTGAAGAATGAACCCTTACCTTCAAGAGAAGGCATTCTCATCCAGGTGATACTACTTAATGGAGGGGAGTGTCCTGACCTAGGCTTCCCCAGGGCAGGAAGCAACTCCTTGTCCTGAGCAAAAAAAAAAACCCATTTGTTAACTTATAATGGAGACAATTGATAGTGGGAATTCTCTGGTGCACATCACGTAGAGTGAGTGATCCCCCAACAAAACATGGGGTACATTCAAAAGAGCTTCCCCCTGGCCGCATGTCTTCTCCTCAATAGCAAAGCCGATAAATCTCCGGCACAAAAACAATTCTAGAAAATCCAAATCAATTCCGTCCTCAATCTAATACGTGTTTCTATCCCATTTACATCATAGTCTCCTTCTGTTGTGACCGAGGCTTCTCGAGAGCATGAAGCAAACTCCTGGTCCCGACAAAAAAAAAACCCTTTTATTAATTGACTGTGAATTCTGCTCATTCACCTCCAGCAAAGTCTTTCAAGGGAGGATTTACAGTCGCAGAGCTTCTCTGGCTTGGAGAGCTGCCAGGCCGATCTCTGCAAAACTTGGCAAGGAGTCTCGGAGAGTCACGAACCAATGAAGCGAACGAATTGTCTCCTGCAAACTCCACTCCCCTTTCGCTCCTCTTTTATTTCCTCTGGGAGGGGCCATTCACTGTCCACCTGTGGCCTTACTCCCAAGTTGACCCCTGTTCTTTAGCCGTTCTCTTCGTCTGGCAACTCTGCATGTGCACACTGGGAACAGGCTCCAGCTGTTCCTCTGCCTCACTGATGTCTGACTCTGAAGGCAGCTGATAACTGTCAGACGGCCCTGGCCTCATCTCTGCCTCTGACACAGAGCCCTCCTCCCAACCTTCCCCAGACTCCAGGACTGGCCCATGTTCCTCCTTAACCTCCTCACTGTCCGAATCTGCTGCCAGCTCTGCTGGCCACTGGCAGTCCCCAACAGGGAGCTGGTACATGAGACTTGATGTGCTACATTTCCCAGGTGGCGGTCAGGGGTTGGACGGGCTCTAATTGTCCCTCTATTTACCAAGCAGTGCTCCTTGCCATGATTGAGCCAATGGCCCGTCCGTCCTGTTCGGATAATACGCTGCAGCTGATTGGTTTTCACCCAGATGATCTCATCCACCCGCTCGTACCTGATTGGCCGGAGAGGGGGACACAAAACAGAGTCCGATCAAAGAGGCAGAAGGTTAGAAGGGGTGGACAAGGTCCCTTTTCTACCCCAGGGAGAAAACGGCAATGACAATCCCATACTCACCCCCACAGATTGAGACACTCACGCCCTAGTTCCATGGCTCTGTGGGCAAGATGGAAACGGGTTAGTCAATCAAGAGTTCATCCTTCCAAAAAGGCACACAGACCCTTCAGTGGGAAAGAACGTTCTCTCCATCACACCAAAGACTGGTACTCCTCAACTCTGCATTAACAGAGGGATACAATCAAGATCAAGGGTTTATATATTCTGGACGGTATTCAATGTGAGAGTCGGAGGCTTTTAACGGAACGGTTTATTCACCACTGCTTCAGAACGAATACAACGAACTCTGGGTTGACCGTTTATTTTAAACCCACAGCTGTCAACCCGTTAACCAATAAGAACTTAGCTTAACGTTAACCAATAGAACACAGCTTAACTCATGCTTAACCAATGTATGTCCTTCCCCCTGACATTAGAATGACTACCGACCTCCGCTCCTTCCGTCAGAAACTTAAAACCCACCTGTTTCAGCTAGCCGGCCTGGCCTAATTCCAGCTTTCCCACCTCAGTCTTATTTTTAAATTTTTCTGATTGGTTTTATGGTCGAAGTTTTTAATTTTTATAAATTCGTACAGGGGTTATTTAATCTAATTTTAGCTATGTATACTATTGTTTGTATGGTTTTTTAAATTTATACCTGTACACCGCCCCGAGTCCCTTCGGGGAGAGGGGGCGGTCTAGAAATCTAATTATTAAATTAAATTAAATTAAAACTGTGCTGATTGACAGCTGGGACATAACAGATACCACGCTATAAAGCCTTAGTAAGGCCACACCTAGAATGCTGCATCCAGTTTTGGTCACCACACTATAAAAAAAGATGTTGAAACACTAGAAAAAAGGGCAGAGAAGAGCAAACAGGATGATTAGAGGGCTGGAGACTAAAAGATATGAAGAACGGTTGCAGGAACTGGGCATGGCTGGTCTAGTTAAGAGAAGGACCAGGGAAGACATGATAGCAGTCTTCCAATATTCGAGAGGCTGCCACAGAGAGGTAGGGGGGTCAAGTTATTTTCGAAGGCACTTGAAGGCCAGACAAGGAATAATGGATGGAAACTGAACAAGGAGGGATTCAACCTGGAAATAAGGAAAAAATTTCTGGCCATGAGTGCAATCAACCAATGGAACAGAAGTTGCCTTCGGAAGTTGTGGGAGCTTCATCACTGGGAGATTTCAAGAAGAGACTGGACTGCTATCTGTTAGAAATGGTGTAGGGTCTCCTGCTTGGGCAGGGTGGACTAGATGACCTACAAGGTCCCTTCCAACTGTTCATCTGTTACATTTAAATTTTTTTTTTTTTTAGTGATTGAAGTTATAAATGGCCCGGAAAAAAGTGACTCAACCGTTTTTCACTTAGGAACGGTTTAGGAACGTCGACTTCATGGCTAGTTCCATGCAAAACTCTTAGCAACATTAGAGGAAGTGTTTTGCCTCCTTCGTCTTCTAGGGTAATTTTTTTTAAAGCCCTGGAATCCAATTTACATATCTCTGACGGGCAGAGATTCCCGGGCAGTTTAGCAGAACATCAGAACAGAATCACAGAGTTGGAAGGGACCTTGGAGGTCTTCTAGTCCAACCCCCTGCTCAAGCAGGAAACCCTATCGCATTGCAGACAAAGGGTTGTCCAAATTATTCGTAAAAAGCTCCAGAAATGGGGCACTCACAACTTCTAAAGTCAAAATGTTCCCCTGATTTAATTGTTCTAACTGCCAGGAAATTTCTCCTTAGTTCTAGGTTGTTTCCCTCCTTGATTAGTTTCCATCCATCGCTTCTTGTCCTACATTCAGACGCTTTGGAGAATAGCTTGACTCCCTCTTTTTTACGGTAGCCCCTTAGATATTGGAAGACCGCTATCATATCACCCCTAGTCCTTCTCTTCTTTACATTAGTCGTAAAAGGTAAAGGTTCCACTCGCACATATGTGCTAGTTGTTCCCGACTCTAGGGGGCGGTGCTCATCTCCATTTCAAAGCTGAAGAGCCAGCGCTATCCGAAGACATCTCCGTGGTCATGTTGGCGGCATGACTAAACTCCGAAGGCAAACGGAATGCTGTTACCTTCCCACCGAAGGGGGTCCCTATTTTTCTACTTGCATTTTTCGATCCGCTAGGTTGGCAGAAGCTGGGAGAAGTAACGGGAGCTCACTCCGTTATGTGGTGCTAGGGATTCGAACCGCTGAATTGCCAAACTTTGGGATCGACAAGCGCAGCGCCTTAGCCACTGCGTCCCACATTGGACATACTAGTTCATTAAACTAGACACCCGTGGTCCTTCTCTTCTTTAAACTACACATACTACCGTTTTTCCCTGAAATGAAGACCGGGTCTTATATTTTTTTGGTCACCAAAAAAAGCACCAGGTCTTATTTTCAGGGGATGTCTTCCACTGACTCACCTCGCAGCAGCGCTACCGAGAGCTCCGCCCATCAGAAGCCTGCAGCCAGCCCACTTCTTCTTGTGGCCATTTGCCGTTGCTTGTGCGTGTCGCCCCCGGGCCTCCATTTCACTGTCAGAAGCGTCCAAGGAAGAGCTCGTGTATCCGGAGCTCTGTTATCATCTACAGACAGTGACGTGCAGTCAGGTGAGGCAGGTGAGGCACAGCCTCACCGCTCTCATCATGAAAAGAAAAAAAAAATGTAAAAGGAAAAAGGCGAGAGCTGAGGTCAGGCTGAGCTAGTTGCTGCCTCACCGTGGATGACTCTGCTTAACTGTTTAAAAAAGACTCTAGAAAAGCGCCCCCTACTATGAGGCAGGAGAACTGCGTGCCTCACCTAGTCTGACTTTAGGCGTTTTATGATCACTCGAGCAGAGTTAAGCAAGGGTTAAAAGCCTAAAAACTCCTGACGTAGGTGAGGCATGCAGTTCTCCTGCCTCATAATAGAGGGCGCTCGTTTGGGCGGGGCTTCTTCAGAGGACCCGAGGCAAGAGCAGAGTTGAAATCCTCTCTGAAACAGCTGGAAAAGGTACGTCCGAGTCGGAGGGAGGGGGAGGAATTCAAACTTCATCCTCCTGGTGCGGGGCTTTGGGCAAAGGTTGGAGGGAAGGGTTAGAGTTTGATTGCAGGCAGAGCTACGTTGCCTTTTCAAACCTGTAATCAGTAAAGCTGGGCTGGATCCTTCCGGGGCTGGGGGAAAGTGTGTGTGCTCCAGTATTGCTCTTTGACTGGCTTCCTGCCTCCTCCTGTTGTCTCCTCACTGGTGCTCTTCCCTCCAATCCAACTTTGTGTGTATGTGTTTGTTTGTTTGAGAGAGAGTGAGTGAGAAAGAGGGAAGGGGGTAGGAGAGATAGTATAATTCAACGTGTGTGTGTGTGTGTGTGTGTGTGGTGTGTGTGTGTGTATTTGAGGGGGGGGACGGAGAGAAGGAGGGAGGGGAAGGGAGAAGAAAAAGAAAAAGAAAGAAGGAAACTTCTTTCGCAAAGGAGAAAAACAAATGCTGTCGCTTTAAATCGGAACTGAGCATGCCTGGCTGTGGAATTCTGGGAGTTACAGTCCACAAGTCTAAAATTTTTTGAAACCCACCACTATGTCAGTGCCTCACCAGCCATAAACCTCACGGCACGTCACTGTCTATAGAGGCCTTTCCTGAAGGCCTCTGACGGCAAAACGAGGCCATGAGGCACCGCGCATCAATTCGGAGTCCGCTTCTCAGCTGCAGAGACCATTCCTGAAGGCCTCTGACGGCGTAACAGAGGCTGGGGGCTACGCATTCGAGAAGCGGCAAATGGCCACAGAAGAAGTGGGCCAGCAAATCGAGGGAGGTTTTGGCGTGTGCAATGCCTGGCTGCAATTGTCCGAAGGTAAATTACCAGTAGGTACTTACCTACTGGTACCAGCATCTCCACCACCCTCCCATCCCCACCCTAGCTTGATTTTTACCTGTGTGTTTTGCCTCACCCCGTGCACCCCGGAGTGGACGGGGTCTTAACTAGGGCTTATTTTGGAGGTAGGGCTTATATTGGGCACACATGTAAAAAAATCAAGCTAGGACTTACTTTCGGGATAGGTCTTATTTTTCAGGGAAACACGGTAGTTCATTAAACTAGACACACCACTAGTCCTCCTCTTCTTTAAACCAGACAAGAGGTCAGCAACACATGTGGCTCTGGAGCCTCATGTGGCTCTTTCATCCCTCTGCTGTGGCTCCAATGTCTCCGGTTGGCTCCACAATTGATAGGGCTTTCGGTTAGGACAGAGGAAAAAGGGCGCCACGCTGGGAAGAGACTCTATGGTGGGGGAACCGGACATCCGGTCGGCTTCAGAATTGAAAGGGGAGCTTCCGGTTAGGACCTTTGTGTCAGCGTTCCAAATACCATGCAAAAGTAAATCAGAGTCCAGAACAGAATCATCCTTAAAGTTCCAATTTAATAATACAGGCATGTTGGCACTCTGCTATGAAATTCCAATTCTGATTTACATCCTGAGAGTTCACCCAGTTGAAAGTTCATGATCTATCACCACCCCCATAAATCAATCACATGCCCCAATCCATTTCTTCCACGCTGGCATCTCCACCCAGTTTCTTCCCGTCACGTGTCGAGGTGCGGAGACAAAAGATGACCTTGAGCTTCTTGAAAGAATGACAACAAAACATTCCACAATTCTACTCCTTTCTATACCCCACTCCCAACTATTACACTAATGAAACAGCATAAGAAATTATAAGAAAGTATGGCAGGCCAAAGATCCTAAAATAATAATAATAATAATTTAAATTTATTAGCCGCTCCCTTTCCGAAAAGGACTCGGGGCGGCGTACAATGGAGTAAAAAACATATAACATTTACATAAATCCATGACATACATAAGTACAAAGACACACATGTTCGGAGGAGGTTAACAGATACAATACATAGACAATTAAAAACCATTAAAATACCCTAATTACAAAACCCCATGTACAATCCAAATTCAAAATGTTAAAAAACAGACAGTCAGGAGGAGTACGAGAAAATTACGGTTGAGCCAGGCCAGATAGTTGGAAGAGGTGGGTTTTCAGTTGTACACGGAAGGAGCGGAGATCGGAAGTAATCCTGATGTCCCGGGGGAGGTCATTCCACAGGGCTGGGCCCATCACAGAGAAGGCTCTGCTCCTGGGTGTCGCCCCCCGACACTGTTTGGCGGTCGGCACCCGGAGAAGTCCCTCTCTGTGAGAGCGGATTGGTCGTAGGGATGTGTGGGGCAGGATGCGATCCTGCATGTAACTAGGCCCTGTGCCATGGAGCGCTTTAAAGATCATAATCAAGACCTTGAAACGCACTCGGAAGACCACAGGAAGCCAGTGCAGCTCGCGCAGGAGAGGTGTTACAGGGGAGAATCTAGTCCTCCCCATGATCACCCGCGCGGCCGCGTTCTGGACCAACTGTAGTCTCCGAGTGCATCTCAAAGGAAGCCCCATGTAGAGAGCATTGCAGTAGTCCAGGCGAGACGTCACCAGCGCATGGGTGACTGTGCGTAGGGCATCCCGGTCCAATAAGGGGCGCAATTGGCGCATCAGGCGAACCTGATGGAACGCCCCCCTTGCCACGGCTGTTACATGGTCATCCATGGACAGCCGGGCATCCAGGAGGACGCCCAAATTGCGCACCTGTTCCATAGGGGCTAGTTGCACGCCCCCAATGGCCAGAGATGGAAGCACCTGGTTGAACCGGGGCGCCGGAAGCCACAGCCACTCCGTCTTGGAAGGGTTGAGTTTCAGTCGGTTGCCATCCATCCAGATCCGTACGGCCTCCAAACACCGGGACATCACTTCGATGGCCTCATTGGGGTGGTTTGGGGTGGAGATGTATAGCTGAGTGTCATCAGCATACAGATGATATCCCACCCCAAAACCACGGATGATCTCGCCCAGCGGTTTCATGTATGTGTTGAACAGGAGAGGCGAGAGTACCGAACCCTGTGGCACTCCACATGTGAGAGGCCTCCGGGTCGATCTCTGCTCCCCTGCCAACACACGTTGCGTCCGGTCAGTGAGGTAGGAGCCAAACCACCGTAACACGGTGCCCCTGACTCCCAACCCCTCCAGCCGGTGCAACAGGATACCATGGTCGATGGTATCGAAAGCCGCCGAGAGGTCTAATAGGACCAGGATAGAGGAACAACCCCTATCTCTGGCCCGCCAGAGATCATCCACCAATGCGACCAAGGCCGTCTCCGTGCTGTGCCCGGGTCGGAAGCCGGACTGGCGCGGGTCTAGATAATCATTTTCCTCCAGGTGGCGTGGGAACTGCTGTGCCACCACACTCTCTACAACCTTCGCTAAAAAAGGAAGGTTGGAGACTGGACGGTAATTGACTAGGTCCGTCGGGTCCAGGGAAGACTTCTTGAGCAGGGGTCTCACCATCGCCTCTTTCAAGGCGGCTGGTAGAGACCCCTCACCCAACGAAGTGTTCACTAGGACCAGGAGCCAGTCACGTGTAACCTCCCAGGATGCCAGTACAAGCCAGGAGGGACACGGGTCCAATAAACATGTGGTGGGTCGCAGACGTCCACGCAACCTGTCCAAATCCTCGATGGCAACCGAATCAAACTCCTCCCAAAGCGGACCCTCAAGACTCGCCACGGGCGTCTCTACTGAACCACTGAAGGGGGTCCATCCCATCCGGATTTGAGCGACTTTGTCATGTAGATATTTCCCAAACTCCTCTGCTCTACCCTGTAAAGGGGCTTCCCGCGGCCTCTCAAACAAGAGGGAACGAGTCACCCGAAACAAGGCGGCAGGGCGGTTATCTGCAGACGCAATAAGGGCGGCGCAATGTTGACGTTTGGCCGCTCTTAATGCCACAAGGTACGTCCTCAAGTAGGCTCGTGCCTGTGCTCGGTCAAATTCGGAACGAGAGGATCTCCAACGACTCTCTAGGCGTCTCCTTTGGCGTTTCATCACCCTTAGCTCCTCGGTAAACCAGGGAGCCAGGGTGGTTCGTCGCCGCAGGAGAGGCCGCAAAGGCGCCACCCGGTCCAGGGCCCCGGTAGTCGCACTATTCCATGCGTCTACCAGGTCCTCCACTCGGGGGCGGGTCAAATCCACAGGAGGTGGCCCAAGCTCCGTCTGGAACCTATCTGGTTCCAACAGGCGCTTGGGGCGGAACCATCTAATACCTTCCGGTTCCGCCTCCTCGCGGTGTGGGGTAGCACCAGGGAAGTCCAGCCGGAGAAGATAGTGATCCGACCATGACAGGGGAGTAATGGCTAAGTCCCCTATTCCCTGATCACTCATCCACCGGCCTGAGACAAAAACAAGGTCCAGCGTGTGGCCTCCCTCGTGAGTAGGGCCCTGAATTAACTGGGTCAGGTCCATGGCTGTCATGGAAGCCATGAACTCCCGAACCCCCTCAGACGCTTCTCCCATCGACGGCAGATTGAAATCCCCCATCACTATAAGGTTGGGGGTCTCAATCGCCACCGATGAGATCAGCTCAAGGAGTTCAGGCAGGGCCGCTGATGTATAGCGAGGAGCCAGGTATACTATCAGCAGGCCCAACTGCCTCCCTGGGCCCCATCTCACAACAAGGGACTCACACCCGGATGTCTGTGGCACGGTGAACTCTCTCGGCTCAAGGTCTTCCCGAATAATC